>JAQGCS010001722.1:0-12574 GCA_034702105.1 Fuscozetes fuscipes | reverse complement strand
AATTCATTACCTATTTTTATAAGGAATGAGAAATGTTTTTCTAAATTTGTTAACCAATTGTATGACTATTTTTGAATTAATTTGTAACTCTTAAGACTTGTTCTTTAAGAATAAAGTATTATTATTATTATTATTATTATTATATATATAATTATTGACATATATATAATTATTTGCCAAACACACTTCTTCATGCCTATTTAAATTAATTTGGATCAAACCAAGTACAGTTTAATATTACAATAGTCTTGAAGTTAAAGATTTAATTATTGAAAAAAATCGACTGAGAAAATAAATTTTGTTATAATTTCATTCCTTTATTTGCATAAATCAAAAGTGAATACAATTTAATCTTGTAATGTAATGCAATGTTCTTTCACATATTCTTGCATAATCAATAATAGAAATAAATAAATTTATTAGAGAATGAGTTTTTATTCTCGAAACAAAATTTGCATCTCGAAACTTTGTTTACTAAAAGATTTGTACTATACAAGGTAAATAAAATTGAAAGCAAATTAGATAAATTAGATTTCGGTTTACTTTTGTTGTTATTTAAAGAGAAAATTAAGAATTATCTTGGCTAACTATAAATCTGTATCAATGTTTGAATGACTGCAGTGACTATACGGTCCCCAAACAAACCAAAGTGTTTTTAGAGCAATACTTTTAAAATTAATTCAATTGAATTGATATTTATTTGACTGCCGATAAGTCTACCAAGTTTAAAGTGCAATATTACTTGTATAATTGTCAATTTTCAGGCAGGTCTATTTTTTACCATTAAAGTGACAAAATTTAAATCTTTGTCAAAGTTTGGCTAAAATTGAATCAACTCTTAAACTAATGATATATTAATTAATTTGATTAGAATTTGAAGCAATGGATAAGACATACGAAGAGACAAACAAATGGTTAACTGAATTGAGAGCTGAAATGTCTGCCGAAGAGTACATTCGAATGAATTATAATTTAATAATCGACTCAATCATTAAAAAACTTATCGAAATCGATGTCCAAAAAAGTGGGAAACTTTTCAATTCATTATTAGAGCCATTGATGAAAACCCTGGACTATAATAGAAGACATCCGTCGCCACAAAGAAGTATTTGTTTTGTTGATACTATTGAAATATTGACCAACAAAATGATAATCAGTTCCGAAGAGTTGACAGCAAATACTTTGAATATTCAGAACCTTTTAGTCAAAATCATTAAACTTATGCTAAAAGACAACAATTCTGATGAATATAACAACGAATCGATTATCAAAATTACAGACAAATTGTTTAAATTTCTCGAAATGATTAGAGTTTTACCCAAATTAGAGCCAAATTTGTTGATAGCTTTGAATGATTTAATTCTGAATACAATTCGTTGTATTTATCTTTTGATTAATAATTTTAATTATAATATAAAAAATGTTGATTTGAATCAATTCTGTGGCGAAATGTTGGGAATACTTAAGACCTATGCTTTTTATGGTATTCCCGATTATGACATCTCACAAATCAGGAACTCAGCCTTATATCCATCGCCTTTCATCCAATTGAATGGTGAGAACACATTAAATGCTTAAAATAGAAATTAAAGATTAATCTTTGCTAAAGAACTGGACATTGGGTCTAATGATAAGAAGGGTTCGGTTAATAAGAACAGACCCAAAAAGAACAAAAATAAAGTGAATACAGAAGACTTAGTTGACGACAACGAATGCATTCCTCTGAACGACAGGTCTTATGTCAAAGTAATGACATCTGACTCAGAGTTTTCTTCTTCAGAGTATGAAACAACACAAACCTTCGATGACTTACGCATTCAAAGATCTACTGCAACAAAGATAAGACATATATCTTATGAAAACTTGTCCTGTGCTCTTAGTCTTTTCGATAAGAAAATCGTATTTGGCTTCTGGTCATCTTTTATTCAAGGCTCAAATTCAGGTTCATTGTTGTGGTCCATATCTAGAGAGCACTCCTCAAAAGTCAAAGCTTCGGCTCTAAACTTCTTACACAGACTTCTCATGACTGGCAATCCTTATGTCATGACTTTGGCCGACATAACAACGAAAACGACCAAATTTATGGCATTCACGCCATTGTCTCAATCTTTGGCACAAATGGTCGCAGAAATTCACAGCGAAATGCATTCAATACTATTTGCAGAATCAAATACTTCAGTATTGGTTCAGACATTTAAATGTCTTTCCCTTTTGGTTACAATCAGTCCCTACAAGAAACTGGAGAAAGGATTGCTCTGCAGTTTATTCGATAAATCATTATTTTTGTTAACCCATAAGGATATTCAGATTCAGAATTCATGTCTGGCCCTCTCAGTCAAGATCTTCGAATTAGAGCCGTTACCCGAAGAGATGAAGAAATTCTTCGAAACGAATAATGGCATAAAAGCAATCAACAAACTGTTGGATCACTCGTGCGATTCAATTATGAATAAGCAGTCAATACTCCTTTGCGGCGAATCATTAAAATTATTGACAACTCTTCTGAAGCAGAAGCAGATTATTGACCATCTTTTGAAATGCGAAGAAATCCACTTTAATCTGGAACTCTTGAAAACAGTTTCGATGAGATGTTTGGAAAACGAAACATTTGTATCAAATCTCGTTATTCAAAGTCTTGTTTGCAAATATATGTTCTCTTTGGGAACAATTCTGAAGACAAGGGACACAACAGGTGTAGTGCCAACGCACAAGAATTGGTGGTTATCTGTTCTCAATTCAAAGCTAATCGTCTCAGGTCTGAATCGTGTCGACCCTTCGATACCACAGTCGACGCAATGCGTTATAATTGACTTCATTTCGACCATAAGTTCAAAAGTTTTTGAATCGTTTGAAACAAAACTGAGATTTCATTTAATAGCGGTTTTGATATCAATTTTTCGAAATAACGATTCAATAGCTGATGATCTGAACTGTCAGTCGGCAGCCATTCGTTGTTTAGGTGTATACCAGTCCTTCAAATCAATGACTGAAGACTTGAATTATTTATTCGATGTTTCAATGCTTGCGATCGAAATAATTGATAACTTTTCCGAAACCTATTACATGAAAAAGTCGTCCCATTTATTGTTATATCAGAGTTCGTGGACTTTAGCCAACTTTTGCGATATTCTAAAGAAGTCCTATTTGGACAACACTTCCGATATTAAGACTGAATTTCTTTTTAAACTAATTGAAAGCATTTTAAACAATTTCGACATTCATTTTAATAATTCGATGCAAAACGAAAACATAAAAACTAATTTCGTTCGCTGTTTGGGAAGTGCTTTATATTTAATTCTTATTCGCGAACAAAAACAGCAAACCATTGACTTTAAGTCTGATTCGAGTGATAAATATCACAAAATGACACTCAATTTAATACTAAAATTCATAAATACTTTGAATAATTCCAAGAGCTTTAAGCTTCAGTGGAATATCTGCATTGCTTTTAACTATTTATTAGAAATCGATTTGTTCTCGGATTTATGTCAATCAGATTCAGATTTACCTAAAGTTGAGAACAATTTTATGAGTGATTGTAATAAACGATTGATAGATAATATTTTTATCACTCTTTTCAATGTAATGAAGAGTTCGCGTAATCATAAGGTACAGTCTTATGCTGTTTATGCAATTAGTTCCCCAAATAACTACAGTTTTGGTGAACAAAATTTTAAATCCCTTTGGATTTCAATTTCAAATTTCTTTATCGATAACTACTTATCGGTGCCAATGAATATAAGAAACAACTGGTTTGAAAAGTTTTGCATTTCGATCAATAAATTGATTGTCAATTATTTCAATAGTGATATCGGAAGTGACCCTCAGATAAACGAAACGATTAGTAATTTGTTGACCTTTTTATGCAACGAAACATTGTTTAAAGACAGCGCTCAGAATAATTCTGAATTTGTTATCACTTTGATAGAGAATCTCAATAAATACTATACTTCTGTTCCTCGAAGTCAATGATTAATAGCACTGTTATTATTGAAATGTTGTCCTTTGGAACCTGTTAACGAGGGTGTTTTTTAATGCACTTCAATATTATACTGTGGTTTCATTTGCCTTAGCTTCGAATCAGCTTACCAAGCTAATGGTTGACAATGGAACTACATTTTCAATTTGATTGCAAAACTACTCAAAACTTTAAACAAATATTTTAGTAACTGTCTCAAGTTATCAAGTTATATTATGTTAATGAAAGAGATGAATATTAAAGACATGATGTAACTCACATTTTATTTTCGTGCAAAAAATGTTTTATTAAAATATGATATTTTATAATCGAAACGTTCTCTAATGAATGTATTGATGGATGAAATTTGATTTCATTAAATGAATGAAAGCTATTTGTAATGCATATTACTATTTACTGCTCAGACATTATAAACATTTATTAAACATTTTGTAAATCATTACCAAAACCTATAATTTATAACTTTATTTTAAAAAATATTTTGAATAAATTTCCAGTTTTTTCCTTTTTATTAACCCTTTAATAACTTTATAAGAGCTGTCACTCAATCAGTATTACTGTCTGATCCCTGTTTTGTAAGTTAGCGCATACTATCTCAATAAATTGGTATGACAGCTTATCAAGATTATAGTATATTTTGTATGGCATTATCAACAATTAGCAACAAGTTATAATTATTTAAAACAAGATTGTTATTCATTGAGAAATTTGAATGGACAAGAAGTTTAAGATTGTGATTCATCAAAAGAAAATGTGGCCTTGGCAATTGCACAACTGATGGCACTAATATTAGTTAGATATCTGAGATATGTGGGAATTGACATAATTTGACTGATTATCACTTTTTATGATTAAAATTTTAATTTTATTTTTCGCCGAACTCACAAATTGCATGTTTTAATTAAAAATATTTTCCAGTGAGAAAAAGAGATGGTTTGTATACTTGCAATTCATTCCCAAATCAATAATACTGGCATTAGAGCCAGGAATTTATGGCTACAAATAAAATAGTTTAATTTATTTCGAAATAAGGAAATGGATGTTATTTTTTAAGAAAATTGAATTTTTTGTCGACCGATAAGGAAATATTGGCATAAAGTCTGTGAATATTATAATAAAATTGATTTAAATCTGGAATTTTATTACTGAACTCCAGAAGTCTTTCTTTTGTTTTTTGTATTCCTTTGAATCTCTGGTCCGAAACGTTTGAATTTACCATTTAATTGAAAATTCCGCAAATAATTTGAATAATGATTATTTTGTTTTTGATTATTGTTTATTAAATAGTCTTGATAATTTAATGCAGTTAAAGACCGGGTATTTTAATCATTAAATATGTTTTTGGTATAAATATGTTTATAAGTCCGTGTAATGACTCAAATTCACCACTCAATTGATGTCAAAATTCATTTAATATATTAATTATTTTTAATAATTTGTTTAATTAAGTCGTTTAATAACTGATTGAAAATAAATCAAATGATTTGTTTTTATTTTTCCTCAAAATTTAATGCATTTTTCATTAAAAGTTGTGATTCTCTAATGATATTTGGTGTCGAACCTTAAGGAGTGCTCAAAAATACCTTGAGCTCAGTCCCACTTACTTTTTTTTTATTATAAAAACAAATATTTTCATTATATATCTAGCATGATTATTTAAGGAAATACCGATCTAGTAACTCAACATGAATTAAACTCATTAACTCTTTGTTTACAGAACTTAGAAACGGAAATTGCTAGAATATTTATAATTGTTATGCAACTGTAACTCTAAGCTCCAGAATCTGAAGCTTTTTGATTAGAAAAGTTTACAACAAAAAATTTGATCATTAATTCTGCTTGCTCATTCAATGCACGAATTGATTAACATTTTAAGTAACAGGATAAGTTTTATGAGATTCATTTCTTAATAAAAGTCTTATTGAATCAATAAATTATATTTGGTTTAAGTTCAATAAACAGATTTATTTGAAAAAGAGCCTAATTTGTAAAATTAGGAATAAAAAGAAGATGAGCAGAATCCTTTTTATTAATCATTCTTAGAATGAATGTGACTCTAATTAGTTTAAGCCTTTTCTGAATATTTTGTGAAAAAATTTAAATAAAAATAAATAAATTCATAATTTATTTATTCGGCAAAAAAGGGAATGAATTTTGTGTTAAGTTTTTCTTATTGAAGAGAATAATATCTGACAAGAATACAAAGTTCAAGAATATCAGGTCATTAACTGTCTGTTCAGTTGTTAGAAATGTTATAACAAAAAGATAACAATTGTTAGCAATTGTTTTGATATTTGTTTAAAAAGTTTTCGTAACAAACGTTAGTCTCTCTTAATATTTGAAATGAAATAAGCAGTGATATTGAAGTGATATTGAAATGATATTGAACCTTCAATGAGGAGAACAGTAATACCCTCATTATTTATGCCAACTTTAGTTATTCGTTCATAAAATTACACAAAATGTTGATTGATATTACAATTTCTATGTGTGTTCAAAATTTAATGGCACCTTGATTATTTTTTGCTATTTATATGAATGTATCGGTGTATTATGCACATGTATACATGCACATTATTTATCATTCACTATGTTTATACTTGTTAGGCGTTAAAGAGACTATCAGAAATGTTGCAAATAAGATCTTTTTTATCTTTATTTCAGACAATTTGGGCCCACTCTTATACAGTGCCATTTAACTCGGGTTATGGCAATGTTGAGCCTATGAGTGCAAAGTTCAATACAGATAGGACTAGTTACAAAAACATTCTCCTTTCTTATAAAATTTCATTGAATATTGTTCGAAATGTTACATTTTAAAAAATTATAGGTTGTGGTTTAGCCCAAATTTTGACTAGGGGAGGGGTAATGGCCACCCCCTTGGGTATCCTTGATTTGAAAAAAGAGCCTAAACTGTACATTAATTGCTGATCCGGAGTTAAATGGCAATCACTGTATAATTGTGGCGACTGTGAGGACAAAACACAACACTAATCAGTAAAACCATATCGATATGAGTATACACTTCACGTAAAATTGAATTCAAAAGACAATCTTTTACTAAATATATGTGCAAGATAGCATTATCATTGCATGATCATTTTATGCTGCCTTTAGAAAAAAATAAAATGCTGACACAATTTAACATATAATGTTTCCCTTTTAATCTAATAGATATAATTTCTGTTTAAGTTAATTAGCTATTAAACTATCACTACCCAATTTATTATTTGAGTAACATTTGGACCACCCTGATTACTGGTGCAAAGACAGGGCAAACAATTATTTATGCCGACAATAGGAGTTTTACGCTACTCTTCACACAATTTATATGCGAATGACTCATAACTCCATTGAATTGGATGTCCACAACTCATAGCAAATGTTGTTTTGGCTCACATTTAGAGAAAATATACTCAGTTTTACTCGACTCCATTCTAATCGGACATATTTTGTCGCGCAAACGAGAATTAACTAGATCGAAAATCAATAAATGCTACTCAAATTACTTTTATTTAAAAAAAGAAAAAGCCTTTGATTCTTAAGGGCTCAGACATCATTTTGATAATTTTGCAAGAGCACACTAGTTTTAAAGAAAATTCAAGCAAAGATAAGATTTTGTAAATTGATATTCTATTTTGGACAGTGAGTTGCCATGAACTCCTACCATAATATGAAAGGTGATGTAAGCCCATGGCAACCGGGTGTCGATTCTAATCTAACGGTTAAAAAATCAGTAATTAATTAAAATAACGAATCCTTTGGTTTCAGAGTTTAATAATGACTGACATTGAATTTTGAAGCATTAAAGTATTCTATAAAGTATTCGGATAACATTATATAAGGGTTCAGACAACAGATGCCTTTTGCAGATATCTTTGTCTATCGACTCATATCCACAGAAGTTGCTGAATAAATGAACGTTTCATTTATAAAATTATAATTTTTTGCTCGTTTATAGTCTGAATACAAGATAGACATGAATTGAATGTGAAAAACAAAGAAATACCGGTTTTCCTAAAAAATATTTCTAATATGAGTCACGCCATACAAAAACTTATTTAATTTGTATTCAGGATATACTGTACTAATGGGTGTGTTTTGCAGTGCGTCTGCACTGAAGCGCGTTATATCAGGAGTGAGGCACACATCGGAGCCGGCATTCAGTACCAGTCCTTCACTGAAAGCACTTCTCATCGTAGAAAACAATTTTTTGTTTCTTCACATTTAAATCAATTGAAAGCATACAAACAATGGCCCCAACACTCGGATATTGGAATATTCGTGGAGTAAGTATTGTTTTATCGATTAATAATTACCATATTGTTATGTTTGTAATTCATAATTGTTATGTTAATTAATGTTCAATTAGTCTCTACTTCTATATTGATTTTTCAAATTAAAGTTAATTGTGTTTTTGACTTCCTCTGTAATTAATGGTATTTTGATTGTTTCTTGTTAACATGATTTGTTATTAAATTGCTATTGTTGGAATAGAACTTTTTTTAGTTTGATCGATATTTTTAGGCGTTTTAAATAATAGCAAGCTCATTTTTCATTCAACAATAATTAGTTTTAGTGAAATATTCTGTAAATTCATCGTAAGATAATTTGAATTTAATTTTCATTAATTTTGAATAAAATATATAGTTTTGCAATGAGAACAGCATATCTTATTTGGAACCACTTTTCAAAAGAATAATTAATAGATTGCTTCTAATTCTGGGGCGGATTTTAATCATCCGAATTAGTCCTTAAAACGCCGCTTAAATTGCAGTGAATCTAATTAATAGGAAATGAATTATTTGTACGGTTATAAGAGTGATCGGTCGTCAGCGATGGCCTATCGCTCAGAATAAGTCAATTTAATCCAATTATTATTTAGCTGTTTATTGTGCGCCCATTACATACATGTCTGCCATCAGTGAACTCCAGAAGTGATTTCTTTTGGAATTCATTGAATCGCTTCTGTGCTTTAAATTTAAAACAATTTTTGGGTGGATTTGACTTAAAAAGAATTATTTTCGCTTAAAAGTAACAAAAAGCCAAATAAAAAAACCAAATCCCAAATAAATCTTTTTTGTTATTGCCTTAAAGAAACTGTTCTTGTTTTTTGACAAATGGCAGACAACACACAAACACACCGGGAGTTTAAGGTTAGACGCATTTCGCAGACATCGCACTCTTTTTTGACAGTATTTTTCAAACATCATTGCCTTTAAACTCCTTTTTCAATCAATTTTAATGATATTGAGTTTCCATTCTTTGGTTCAGAACTCTTTTCATTTTTTTACAAATCCTTTGAAAATTGTTTTTGAAATTAGCTTTTTCTAAACATTGTTACCGAAACCCTTTTTCATACCAAGTTAATGACTTTTGAATTTTATTTTATTAAAATGATTTCGATTAAGCTGATTCAACAGATGTTCCGCTCAAAGATTGACCTTTATTAAACATTTTTAAACATTTTTATTCACAATTCTTTTGAATGTTGAGTTCAAACTATAATCAATTTCTTTTTTTTATTGAGATTTGGTGTAAATTTTTTCGTGGGTTTTGGTCTCATTTAGAGCTTTGGCTCAACACTTATCGAATAAATCTTTAGTTGCGATAAGTATTTGCCTTTAAGTCTGTTTTTCATTACATTTGAGGATATTATTAAGAATTATATAACAAATAAAACGACTTCTCATTGAATCTAAGCTTAAGTCAAATAAATTGAAAGCAAAGGAAGCAATAAATAAATGTTTTATTGACAAAACCAAAAGTATCGACTATTAAATAAATTTTATTATTGGGTTATTAAATGGAAAACTGTGTCTGTAAGCTGTCTGCCTATTGAATTGCTCTTTCAATTTAAATATCAATGGAATTATATTTGATTGTGTCTTTATAGTTGGCTCAACCAATCCGTCTGCTTCTGGCGTATACTGGAACCGAATATGAAGACAAGCGCTACTCCGATCCTACTGAATGGTTCGATAGCGATAAGTTGAGTCTGGGTCTCGACTTCCCTAATGTAAGAATCCATTAATTATTCGCTTCTCTGCGCTTAGAATTTCAATATGAATATAACTTTGATATCAATTATGAAACAAAATTCTTAAGACTAGCCTTTGATAACGATTTCCATCAGATTATAAAAAGCGGTCCTAATTTCAAATATGATTATAAATTGGATATTACTTATGTTTTGAATGTAATTACAAGTTATGAACAAAAATCAATTTAAACTTTTTTATAGTCAACTCATCAAAGCTTTTCTTTTTGTGTTCTTTGAGTTATTTGCTGAACATATTTGGTTTGATTTGAAAAACGATAGCATCGATTCACTTAATTCAATGTTATGGTTAATAATTTGAGAGAACATCAAATTTGTTTGGTTTTCAAATTCGTTTAAAGCTTGGGATCCGACAAAAATAAATTATTGATCAATTAGTTTAGACATTTTGTGAATTCAAAGAATTTAAGCAAATTTTTTCTTTTCTTCTTTAAAGCCTTTATTACTAAAGTTTTGAATTCTTGTCAATCGATCATTAATTTGATTCCAAACACATTTTATTTCTTCTAAAGAATTTAGTTTTAGTTGTTTTGTAAGCATTCAGTTTTGACAACAATCGGCGAACTGTCAGAATATTTGACGATTAATCAAATATTTACTATTCATTAGAGTTTAATAAATGACATCAATTGATGAAACAGTTGATCCCTCACTGTTCCCACTCTTCTCAATGAAAAATTGGTGAACACAATGCAAAATAGTGTAGTTGTGCACTCCCTGGGGCAGGGTGCTTTTCACAACTTTGAATCCTTTTTTTATTGTTTTTCATTCATACTTAAAATGGTAAAAATTGGTTATCTATAAATGCCATTCAAATTTAAAAACGCTATTGAACATGATCAAACATAAAAAAGCTGCGATTATTGCAATTAAAGACTTCTAATTGTTAGCTCCCATACTATTTGGACGGAGACATAAAGTTGACCCAAAGTTTGGCGATTATCCGCCACATCGCCCGTAAGACCAAACTCGATGGACAGTCTGAGGAGGAGAAGACTCGGGTGGAACTCGTCGAACAACAATTGGTTGATATGAACACCGCTATCGTTCGCATTTGTTACGATCCCAATTTCGAGACACTTAAAGTCGATTATCTCAAGAATTTGCCCAAAAGTCTGGAAATGTTGAGCAACTTCTTGGGTGAACGACCCTTTTTAGCCGGTATGCACTCGTTTTAAATTGAGCTTTGAATTGATTGAAACGAATGCTTTAATGAAAAGGTGAGAGCGTCACTTATGTCGACTTCATGGCCTATGAATTGCTCGACAAACTCAATATGTTGTCATCGGAGGAGTTGGACAAATTGGCTAATCTTAAGAAGTTTGTCGAAAGAGTGGAGGCTTTGCCACAGATCGCCAGTTATCTGAAGACCGCACCCAAAGTGCCTCTCAATGGACCGATGGCTAAATGGGGAGGAAGTGTCTAATTGTCAGACAACACAAGTATTAATTGTTTTGATATAACAAAACAAACATTTGATAAATGAATATAATATTCAAATTTTAATGATAACAAAAATATATTTTACCTTATACATTCAAAACTTAATAAAATTGAATCAAAATTCTTTTAATTTGGGTCTGAATTGAAATTAAGTCTCGATTTTCTATAAAACGTTTTTTTCGGATTTCATTTGTTTTCTGAGCGAAGGATTCATTGGACACGAGTTTATCATTAGATTTGATAGAAATTATAGTATATTCAGGAGTTTTAATTGCAATTTGATTAAAGAGTAGTGATTTCGACAATTTTCACACTTTATTCAGAGATAATAAATCAAATAAATTGTATTCATTTTATCGATTCTTATCTCTGATTCACTTTCGAGAGAATAGTTTTAATACAAACGTGACTTCAGATAAAGATTTTCAAATAAAACTTAAAACACGGAATCAAATCGTTTCTACAAATGATTAATAATTTTTTCTAAACGAAAATATTTGGAATAATATTTTGGTAAAAAAGGTGAATATTTAATTTAAATGCATTGTTGTCTTATATTGTCTTATATTAACTTCGAGTAGACTTTGAAATAATGTGAAAACTTTGAATTTAAATCTAATTTATTCAAATTAAATGCTAATTGAAATCTCTTTAAATGATTGCAATTTTCATGACTCGTATAATAATAATAATTAATTTCTTTGAAAACCAATGAATATTAATATAATATAAACGATAACATGATTTTCACACTCTTTCCAAAAGTTGATTTGATTTCAATCAAATGACGGAAAAAGTGATACAAATCTGATTCATTCACTCTTCAAATAAATATTCATTATAAGGATACGGGTAGATAAGCTTGGCTTCTATGTCAAAAAGCAGCGTGTAAGCTCAAATTTTAGCATAAATGAAATAAGACTTAATCCGGATAAGTTTTAAGACTCACATAAATGTGGAAAATGAGATAAATTTAATTCATTCACTGTTTGTGTGAATGTGTTTGAGAGTTGTTTTGTTGGAATATTTGTTGGAAGAACATTCTGGTATACGTTCCACAGTTCCACAGTTCAAACATTAGATTATGTAAT
>JAQGCS010001721.1:0-12580 GCA_034702105.1 Fuscozetes fuscipes | reverse complement strand
CTCTCTCTCTCCCTCTCTCTCTCTCTCTCTCTCTCTCTCTCTCTCTCTCTCATCTCTCATCTCTCAATTTCTATAAGATATTTGAAAATTCTTTTTGTCAGAAGTGTCTGAAAATCAAATTTCATTCAATTTTGTGAAAAGTGGAAAAGAATTGGATACGATATAGAAAATGGGTTTTCCATGAATTATATGCTCCGAAATGGAGTCGAAAGGCTATAATGGCCTTAATTTGGATCTTATTTGCGATAATAGTCTGTTCGACACACAAATAGGACTGCAATCAGAATAAAAACAAAAAATATGTCTGAAAAGTAAGTCTCAACTCAACTGAGACTCAATTTTGGAGTAAAATAGAAATAATTCGGTGTTTATTGTATTATGAGAGTCGGCATAATGTCATCGACAGCTGTTTGGCTCAAACTTCTGACACATTTATCACAATTTGTTCAGTGCATAAATCCTTTGCAATTCTTTCGTTATTCATCCGAATAGCTTTAATCAAACATTTTTTGAACAGACCTTTGCAAAAGTTATTCAATTACACGAAATAACGTCATTTATCCTCCAATATTACAAAAAACTTTCATTGTTATTCTAGAAGAGCAGGCAAATATTTGCTCGAATCAAAGTAAACTTGTTTAATTTAATTTTGAATAATGAATAGATTGCGGCCATTCGGCAATAATTTGCAATATTCTTATATTTTCTCAATGAATACGTCTATGATTTTGAATAAATTTTTGTTTAAATTATTCATCAATTCTTTGATGTTTAGTATAAAAATTCATGAGAACTAAAAATATTTTTATATTATTCTTATTCAGAATTTTTTGATGAATTATATGACATTTGAGGCATAAAATGATTTATGTTTTGAATAACAGGAGTCAGAAACTAATTTCATTAAATCTCAAAACAGATTCTACTTTTGAAAAACGCTTTCAAACTATTATTTATAACCGAAAGCAACAAAAATATGAAAACTTTTTTTTGTTCACTTAATGATTGTTTTCTTTCGCTGCAAAAATTCTATTTATACTATAATTTTGTTTCACAAAAATCTATTAAATTCTTTTCCAGAGCTTTTATGATTTGATTCACTTATGAACATGGTTAAATAGAACTATTCCTAAAAAGGATTATTTCAATAAATTTTGAAATCATTTCGATGATATTTTCGTGTATTTTAGTTCTAAACGTCTAATCTCTATAAAAAAATGAATAAGACTAGTTCAACTTAATTCTATTTAATGCAAAGAAATAAATGTAACATAATGATTTGGTTATAAAACCTCTCGTAATATACAATAATTTAAATGTTTGGTTTCAGAGATAATGGTTTGCAAATTGCATTTAATATTGATTTGGGCTGTGTTTCAGCACATCATTAATTTGAATTTCATGTCAACGGCAATCAAATTCTCATTTACTACACTTTCCCAACATTTTTAACGTTCGACTCAAACAAACGAATGGAAAAATTTGGGGAAAGGGTAGGGGATGACACGCAAAGCGAGAGAACGGCCTTTTGTGAAATTCTGAAAAATAACTTAATATTTAAGTTATGATATTTTTTTCATTTACTGAAAGCATTTGTTCTTTTGAAGAGATTTTTTTGCTCTTTTAAAGTTTAGTTAATTATGTGTTAGAGAAATCTGAAATAAAAAATGTCTCAATGTTTGAAAAGAGATTAAAACATTTTATGAGTTTTTAGAGAAAAATTAACGATAAAATAAAAGCAAAGTTCAAATTACAGGCAATTTAGTCATTTTGTTGGAGAGTCAACAGAAAACTACATTACTTTGCATTAAATCTCATTTTAATAGAATATTTCTGTTCTTTCCTTTGCATTCATTGTTTTCCTTTGTCTTTGAAATGCAAATACAAAAACTGTGAGTACTTCTAACAAAAGGTTATCTTATTGTGTATTTCAGAGTGAGTCGAGTCGAAAGTTTTCACAGCACTGGAGTCTCCTATTCGTGGATGTGTTCGGGTGTATCGCAAACTTACTATTATTTGCTTATCGAAGTCTTTTTCTCTTCACATTATTCATACCAAAAATCGAAAGCATTAGAGCCGGTAAGCGATCAAACATTTTCTTCAATTTTTAAATAAATATAAAAAAATATATAAATTAATGGTTCACTCATTCAATCATTGAATCGTAAGAAAGGATGTTTAGTCACATCACTAATGATGAGTCATCAGTGGAATCCCAGCGCAAAAGAAATCAATTTCCAATTCATTTATTCAGGGTTTGCCTTCTTTTTAATGGAAAACTTGAAACCGATTTCACATTAATGTTAAGATGGGATCAGAATTTAAGTAATGCAGTGAAGTGTCATTTCGGGCATCCAATAGTGTCAGCGTTATTCGCTTCAGATTTCACTGACTTTCCATATTATGGACTGATTTTTACATCAATTTTATTTGATAAGAATAATCAGGTTCTTTAGACCCGAGTCACTTAAGCAGAGTTGCCTTCAATTTGATGTCAAGAATAAAGTTAAGAGATTTCGTTATAATATTTTACTCAATAGAACTTCATTTGAAGACTTTGACACACATTTATTGTAATCATAAGGAGTTTTTACAATTATAGACATCCCGTGCGCACATTCAATGTATAAAGACTCTTTGATAAGCAGTTCATAGGTCTCATGGACTTTGGGGAGGTTTTGGGGTTTGTTTCGCATGGTGGTTTATTTAGTGGAAATTTACTAATAAGATTTAATTTTCAAGATAAGTGAGTATCTCAAACGTGATCTATCTCATTCTCATACTTAAAAGAATGTCTAATGTTTTGATGAAAAGCAGAAATATTTCTTCCGATTATCGATAAGAAAATAATTTATTAATTTAATATGTGCTGCCTAATAGTGCCTATCACTGCCATTGAACAAAGTTATTGCTGTCGAACACGATGTCAATGACTGAAGTTGTGGTCTATATATAAATTATATCGTTAAAAATGATATAATATAAACATAACACTAAAAATTCCTTCACATTGGAGTTTGAGTTCACATTTAACGCATCGAATATTCGGCGAACAATAATATTTATAATTAAATTTATCTATGAAAACATTAAGGAAGTTGAAAATCATACTAAAATTATCCATCTAGTTTTTATCGATCCAGACAAAATTTCTTGTCAATATCCAGCATGAATTCATTAATTTATTAATATGAAAAATTTATATCAAGTTGTAAATTGAAAAATCGAAGTTTGGTTACGAAATTGGAGTCACTGATAGAGATGTGAAAATGGACTCGTTTAATGGGTTTATGTGGAGGCAGACATCCATTAGAAATGAAATCAATTTAATAGAGTTAAGCAGTCTGTGGGCTCACAGGAGAGCCGGAGTTAATTTGCTCTAATGTTTGAAATTAAAAGAATTCTATTTTGTTGAAAGTAATACTAATTAATGTTAAGTCAAGAATACCCTAAAAATCGCTGAACTGTAACGAGAAATATAGTGAATATTTGAGATAATACTTGGAATAAAAAATTGCAATTATTTATTTCATTCCGTAGTTTTGGTGAAGTATTAAATGAATTTCAATTATTCGATATATTCGAGGAATTCCTGAATAAATGTTTTCATTCTGTGAAAGTACTTTGTGTAGGATTATTTTTCACATTCTTTAGACTTGTTGAAGGGTTTTATTGATAGGATTGCTATTAAATGTTTGAGCATTCAATTTTAGTTTCTATTGAATTTGCAATAATGTCATCCTATCAGACTTATAAATCAAAAATGTTGCTAAGAGCTCAATTCAAAAGGTTTGCTACCGCGGTCATTCAACTCCTCATCTGTAAATGTATACTGAGCCGCGATTTTCTAATAAAATTCAAAATATAAAGAGGATAACAATGTCTATGAATTTCTGGATTTTATATTTAATCAGTTAAAACAATTCGGTTCTCATCTCTTTGTTTTGATTCACTTAAGAAGTTTAGAAATTTATAAATGTTTTCACTTGAATTCAAGAATCAGTGCTTTTGTTTGAATGTTTTCTCTGCAAAACTTCAAATTCGAATTGAGGTTAAAGATAAACAAAAGACAGAATCTGAAGATTCTTGGTATTTATTTTCGATATTCATCGCATCGAATAGCGCTTGAAATTCGAACAATGGCTACCAAATTAGATTTACCCATTACAATTAGTTTTTGATATTGGATTCGATTATTTTCTGCAAGTTTATATATACAAGGACTGCTTTGCGTATGAAAACTAATTAATATTCATGAAGTTTGTGTACTTGTTGAAGTTTTAATTAGATCGAATTTCATTAAATGTTCGAATCATGCGATGACTGATATTTAATGTAGAGCTTATAAGGTGATTATCATGCACAACTCTAATTAGCAAAATTACGAGAGATTTCAAGTGTGAAAAATTTTACTCAAATTTGCAAAGAATTCAACTCATTATTAATAATTAATTCTATAATTTATAACGAAATACTTTAACTCTAAGTTAGCAAAAGTGACATTTGCTTTAATCAAACTTAGTTGGAGACAAAACTTGAATGAAGCTCTTAATTAATGTTAAAATGACCTAAAGGTCCGACAAATTATTTATTATTTATATTAATTATTCATTTTGTTTAGCATTCAATAAAAGCAAAATGTTTTCTAAATAACTGATGTATTCATTACTGAATTCAATTATTCTTTGGGATCATATTTTAGTGAAATATCATACCAAAGGAGCAAACATTGAATTCGTGGACAATCAATAAGAAGTATAGGAAAAGGACTTCAAAAAGTATTTGATAAATGACTGAAAAATATAGAGTCCATTACTACAAACCAGGGATGGGCAAGGGGTATAACCCAAATACCCCCTAGTTTTTGGGCTCGAGGAGACCCCCCCCCCTAGATTTGAGGCAAATCGGACCCATACCGGTGAGCTAGGCAACGCGAAGTTTTCGCCGAGCGAAGCGAAGCGGCAAATATTAGAGGTTTTTTAGCGAATTTTATGAAGTTTTGTGGAAATTTTGGAGATTTAGAAAAAAGCTCACAGGGGGAAAGTGAGTTTTTTGCCGAGCGAAGCGAGGCGGCAAAATATAGGGAAAATTTTCTGCCGCTACCCTCATCGAAATTTTGGAGATTCAGAAAAAAAAACTCACAGGCTGTGATTTTTTTCCCTGTGAGTTTGGAAAATACCCCCTATACCCCCTAATTTTTTTTATCCGAGGGACCCCTAAGGTAGAGGACCTTGCCCATTCCTGCTGCAAACGAAAATCATATCCCAAGTTAAGAGTGGAAATTCGATTGATTCACTATTTTCTTAAGTATTTTGAAGGACCATTCACTTGGAAATAGATATAAGAGTTTTATTCTTAGGTTGTGCTCTGTTTTTCTTATTTTTAATTCGTTTCGCATTTTTTTTTTCTTCGTAAGACATTTCTCTTCTGTATATTTGAAGGCAAACAATGAAAGGAATCCAAACTTTTTATTTATCTGAATATAAATAATGTATTTTATGTCTAGAATTTCAGATATTGTTTTCCTTTCGGAATATATTTTCAATCAATTTTGTTGCGCTCTTTTCAAACTAATTTCTAAATATTTAAGAAATATTGTCATCACTTTAATCCCAAGTGAGTAATTAAGGACTCGGATCAGTTGAATGGTTAATTCCGAAGAAAAATGAATGACTAGTGGTTTGAGTGGCAATCATTTGAGACTAAAATGAATTTTTGACGAATAAGGCGGGTGTTCGGCCGCTCACACATCGATTGCAGAATAAAAGAGTTGGTTTTGATGTTATATTGAATTTCGATAGACTTTAACTCTCTTTAAGCCGTCGAATGCCAGCATTTTTTCCCACAAAAATCGATTCAAAACTTCATTGTTTTTCAGTTTAAAAATAGTCTTATTTTTTGTTTCAAAGTTTTGCCAATAAATTTCAAAATGCGATTTCTTACTAAATGACACGTTTTGTGTCGTCATTGCATCCAATTTAATATTTGTCACTGAATTGCAAATCAATTTCTCTTTGATTTGTGAATTAAATTTTTCAATTTATGCAAACCCTCGCAAATTCTTCGGTACTATAATTGGGATTCATTTGAAATGAATAAAATGAGTTATTATTTGAGAATTGATTTCACTTCCATTTTCTGAACTATTTTTCATCTCATTTGATATACAGATTAGTCGTTAGAATAAATGTATATTTAATTTGGTTCATAAATTTGCTTAAAATATACAGTAAATACTCGTTTGTGCCCCTGGATCGGTTCCGAAGAATTGATAGATATAATTAAGTGAGCTAGGGATTGGAGCGATCCTAGTATTAATTCTATTAGAGCTTGTACAAAACATACTTTGCAAGTATCTCAGCATTTCTTAACAATTTTAAACTTAATAAGTTGAAATTCACACTTATTTCTTATTTATTTTACTATTAGTAAAATTATCTAATCTAAAAATTTTTGTATATTAAAGTTTAGTAATTGATTTGAAGTTGTAACTTGCAACTTTTGTGAGGGACACTAATGAGCCTTAAAAAGCACTAAAGTCTATTACATTGGTTTATAAATTATAATAATTAAAGGACAGCATCGCCTTTTTAAACAATATTCTGCCTGAAAATGACTTTTGGTTTTGGAAATTGAGGGACAGAATTTAGCTAGTAACACAAAGGCGAAGTCCACGATTGAGATTTTACTGTATCTCTTTATCTATTGATTCTATCGATAATCTATTTATTTGAGTCAACTATTTTTAATTTTTGTTTAACTAATATTTTGTTTGAAATTTCGTTATTATAATTATTTTATATAACTTTCAATTCCTTTGTGAAGCATTATTCACATAACCATTCGGAATAAATAAGCAATTTTAGCATGTTCATATTACTCACGAATGAAACATTTTATTATAAATTCTGCGTAAAAGTAATAAAAGTTCACAAAACATATAATTTATTATTTTATGAAATAAAAAAAAAGTTTCATTCATTTGTATAAAACAAAGAACAGAATAAGAACTGAAATAATGATAATAAACGGCTTATGATATATGAGATACACTTTATTATTGGACATAAATTTCATTGTGTTTTAAATCATTGTACAAATGGGAAGAAAAATGAAGCAGGCTATTTATAAAATACTACTTGTGCTCGCATTCAATCAAATGATTGATAGGGATATCATGTTATTGAATGAGAAGTCCTTCAAAATGACTCTAAAGATTGGTAACAACTTTTGGCCCAAAAGATTAATGCCTTGGATTTCAATTAAGGAATTCATGGATTGATTTGTGTTTCAAAGCAACATAAGTTCAAAAAACGAATTTATTTTCATAAAGAAGTTAATGAAATGTTTAATTAAAATGTCGTTCTTAACACAGAATTAAATTTGAAGAAAGAGTTGTGCCGTTCCTTTCATTCCTTTCAAATGCAATTCAATGAGTAAATGGTTAATTCAATGACAGAGCAATATAACAAATTTCGAAATGAGATTATTTTCAATCAAATTTAGCTATCACAAACATTTAATTACTCAATCAATTGGTATATAACTAACTTAAATATTAATTAGCTTTATTCATTTTCAATACTAATTAAACTTGATCGAGCATTATAGAAATTGGTCGTTGATTAACATAAAACGAGTTTGCAGTTTGACCACAATTTGAGTGTTATTTTATAAGTTAAGAGTGTTTTTGAGTGAATTCTTGAAAACCTGAATATTATGTAAAGCCTTTTGTATTACAATTATTGATTTGAAACCATATGAAAGACAATTCAAATCCAAATGTTTTGCTTTTTGTAATTTAAAATGCTTTGAAGCGAATCCTCTCAAGTTTTTAGAATTTCCAAACATTGTCTCCAATATCTGATCCATCTCATTTTTCCTCAACTCTTTGAATTATCAAAGGATTTTTGAATAGAGCGCCCTGGGTGTCATTGATTTGAAATAACCATTTGAAGCCTTGTTTTACAACAGAATTGTGGTTTTGTGTAGTGAACCATGGTTATTTTCTAATATAAGCATTTATTAGTAAATAATATTTATAATTGGATTTAACTGAACAATTCTTAAAGTGAATTCTAAATAGCACAGGTTAAATCTATGAGTCATCTATGAATAAGGACTTATTTAGATTTTTGCATCAATCGATGGCTTTATGTGAATTGTTTGAGTGATGGTGTCTTTGAACTCAAGAAGTAATGCAAGCATTACAAGCGAATGGACTAATGTTTTTGAGATTACCCACTACGTTTTATAACGATTGGAAAATTGCATTTATAAGTGTGCTACCTTGCCTATTTCTAAGACTAAATTCATTGATATATGTGATTGATGTTTGAGTAAATGTTGACTTTTGTCTGTTAACGACTGATTGTACGGTTAGGCTGTGATTGTGTGACATTTGACGAGACCTTCAACAAAGAGTTTGGTACATTCACGTCCCCGAACTATCCGACCCAATACGATGATAACATGGATTGTTTGCTCTACACATTCATCGGAGACAGTCATCAAATCGTCAAAATATCGTTCGTTTCTTTCGATGTCTCAAATAACGGACAAAAAGCAATTTCTTCAGACAAGTAAGCGATAGAACACTAGAAATGTATTTTCAATCAATTAAATACCAGTTCTCTCAACAAAACATTAGATAAACAATTGAGCCGTTGTTTGCTTTGCACTAATGTTGCGATTATTGAATTTGTTGTCTTAATAGTTGTTTGAGCGGCGATTTTGTCCGACTGTTCCTCAACATAGAAAAGGGTGAGACCGGTGTCAATGAACGCAGTCCTTGGAGTAGTGTTCTGTGCGGCAAATCTTTGGATGAAATCCATAGCACTCATTACTCAATCGGACCGCTTCTGATACTTGAGTTTCATTCGGACTCCATTACAAACAATAAGACGGGCTTTAGTGGCACCTATCAGTTCATCAATAAGTCCACTTTCGAGCCCGAAGGACAGCTTCTAAGTGGCTCTCAGTGTGATTATCAATTTGTGAGACTCACTATGACTGACAAAATCAGTGGAAAACTTTATAGTCCTAATTACCCGTCGAAATACCCGCAAAATGCTATCTGTGCCTATCATTTCTTCGCCAAATACAACGAAAAAGTTAAAGTTCTCTTCGAAAGCATACAATTGCGTGAAGACGATCAAAGGTCAGTTCTTGCAGTGATTGATTAACTGTCACCTTGCTTACTTGCCACAGACTTTAGCTTTACTTCTCAAGATTATTTATTTCAAATATTTTGTTTTCTTTAACAATTAATCATTTTTGTGGCCTTTTTATTACAGTCCAACCTTTATATAAAAACCTTTGTTATAATCCCTCTCTGGTTAGTCTCTTGGAAGTAAAAACAATTTGTCATCTCAATAGATTGTATAATCCTTCGCCAAGGGATTATAATTTTTATAGCTAGTAACTTTCCAAAATCTCTACCTCGTTATAATCCCCCAATTATCCAGGTTTGACTGTATTTACTCGATTACCATTAATTTAAGATTTTATAAAATTTTTGCTCCAGATCATTACTTTTGTTACAATATTATAAGCAGATTTTAATAAATAATGATCTAGGTGGATAACTATTATTAATGATGCCAATTTATAAGTACAATCTAACCTCGCAGTTGTGAATCTCTGTTAGGCATTAAATATGAAGAAAATGGTTCACATTCTCACTGTTCACATGTTTAGTGAGATTTTCAAATTATTAAAATAAACTTGAATTTGTTTATACCCTTTATATAAAATCAAAACTCAAATAGTGGCTATTATAAATAACTTGTAGAACTATATTAGCTCTGAATTAGATTTATCTAAGAATTCTCTCTCTCTCTCTCTCTCTCTCTCTCTCTCTCTCCCCACTCTCCTCTCCTCTTTTCTGTTCTCTTTCTCTCCTTGATGTTAAATGATTCTAGGTGAAAATTTTACTACACAATTAGGAGGTTTGGCTGTAGTACGAAAGGCAAATTTGTTTCAATAGAAAAATCTAAGCTTTTAATTGGAAATAATTAATAGAAATATTATTTCGTTCTTATTATAGGTTTTATAAAAGTATATTTTTTGAACATAAGAGTCGATAAAAGCAAACAAATTGTATATCGTTTCTTCTGATTAATTGAATAATTTATTCTGGGCTTAAAGGAGTTGTCGTTTTTGTCTATGAACTCAAGGATTGTGTAATTATAGCAATCAATTACCGGACGAAAAGTTTATTTATTGTTTGAACAAAGTTTAGAGTCGAGAAAATTTACTCAGTTTTCAAACTCGAGATTCACTTAATTTCAAGAGATTAATGATTTGTGTGCCTTACGTAAAGTTTGTCTTACTTTAAGACATATAAAACTGTTCTCAACAACTGATAGATATAAGATCCAGAGCTTAATCAAAAAGATTGTAGTCTTAAATCATATTCGAAACGTGAAATCAACGCCACTTTTTCACCAAATGATTTGTGATATCTATCAGTCATATAATAAATGATTTAATCGAATTATATGAGTGAATAATAAATATAATTTGTTTGCTATAATAGACTCATGTAATCGATTGAATGAGTATATAGTAATTTGCAAATCTTCTCATTCAATACAGCCTTCGTCTCAGAGGTCTGTCTCTCAATCGATAGTTAGATCAGTTAGTGTTTGAGTGGAGTTATTGCTATGAAATTTGTTGTCCGTAAGAGTGGACGCATTTGTTGCCAATTCTCCTGAGAGTACACATATTTATGATTGATAAGTTTTATTTCGTCCGTTTTCTTACATCCAACTTCTGTTACACTTCTCTAAATCATAGCCTTAATGAGTTTTGCTCACAAATTGAGATTTATTTGTGATTAGAAATAGGAGAAATCAAAATTAATTAGTTTTGAGTAATTTATTTCAATTTTTACTCACATAACCTATATTTGAAACAAAGTTCTCAAATGATTTGAAATAAATGCAACCCATTTATGGGTCTAATATGAGCGCAAATGCAACACTTAACAATTAGCATGAATAATTGATCAATATAATTACTTGTTTGATCATAATATTCGCGAATAAAATGATTCCTCAAAGGATTGCAATTTTGTTGAATAAGTTTTGGTGACGGCATCTGTTAATTCGCAGACTTAAACAAAGTATCGATTTGTTGTAAAACTTGTTGAGTCGTGTTTTTCAAGAATCTTATGTTTAGTAATGGCTTTTGGTTACAGTTGTCGCTACAGTGAAGATGTTATACTTGTATATGACGGTAAAGATGCCAAGAGTCCACTAATCGCTCAATTATGTAATCGCGAATCATTTGTACAAATCATTTCGAGTGGACCCGATCTCTATATCCAATTCAAGACAGGGTCTTCCCCTCCTATTTATAATGGGTTTAAAGCGTCCTATCGTTTTGAGTCAAATCAGACGAATTTACAGGTGATGTCTGCCATAACCACTTCAACCACTGCTCCCATTAGGAAAGAAAGCGCACAAATTCCACAAACCGGTGATTATTAAAATTCAATTATAATTTCGATTATATTTAAGGCTAACCTTTGGTCTCAAAATAGAACCCGACGACGACCCCTTACACAAAGATGAAACAACCGAATCGTCCAGAGGTTAGACTTTATTTTAAATACTCATTTTAACTTTTATTCAAATATCCTTATTAGTCAGTACTAGGGGCACAGATGCCCCATGCCCATATGGGTTTGGGGTTTTTCATATGGGCATGGGTTGGGTATGGGCTTGAAAATTCGTAAAACTGTGACCCCTAGTCAGTACAACAATTTTCTTATTCATTATCTCAAAAAAGAGCAAGCCCATATAACATTTATAAAATTAATACGCCTTTTACATTTTATCAAGGTTATTTACTAAGCATAGTCTATGTTTTAAATCAATAAAAGTGTTGTTCATCTCTGTTATGGAGTTCTGTTTCTTAAGTAATTAATGGGCGTATAATTCATTTTATTTATATATTAATTAAAAAATCTTCGAATGAATGTTCTGAAAGATAAACAAATCTCTTAATTTGATTTGTGAACAATTTTTAATTAACACTCTTAATAAGGATTATATTTTGTGGACTAAACGCATGAATTGATTCGTTTATTCCTTTAGTCCTTCACTTTCTAAAACTGAATGCCTTTTGAAGAAGTTGTGATTTGATAGCACCAACTCTTTAGATATCGATTCGACCTTAAGTTTAGTTTAGTTCAAATCAAAGCAAATGAGAGTTTCATATGAATGCTTCGCAATCAATGAACTCTTCTTTGGGATTAGAGAACACTTTGGAGATGAATATTGCATTCATTTCTATAAAAATATACATCTGATGAAGTTTTTGGTCATTTTAAATGATCCCTGACATTAGAGTAGAAAGGTTGCACCCTCAATGCTTAATTTTGAATTATTAAGCCGCCAAAAACCTAAAATCATGATACATTATTATCTTGGTAAAAATATCTAATTTGAAAAATATTTGTATTTTATTCTTTAGTAATTGATTTGAAGTTTAGACAGTAAAGTGAAGGTAATGTTCGCCACTCTTATTATTATTATCACTGTTTGGACTAAAAGTGAGTTCTTTTCTAACT
>JAQGCS010001720.1:0-12584 GCA_034702105.1 Fuscozetes fuscipes | reverse complement strand
ATCCCTGCACCGATTTCTCCTCGGTGGTTAGACCTCCAATCTCTATATCGTTGCAGAGCTCCTCCAATATGACCTTCACTACCAAACTGAGCTTTAATCCCTGCACCGATTTCTCCTCGGTGGTTAGACCTCCAATCTCTATATCGTTGCAGAGCTCCTCCAATATGACCTTCACTACCAAACTGAGCTTTAATCCCTGCACCGATTTCTCCTCGGTGATTAGACCTCCAATCTCTATATTGTTGCAGAGCTCCTCCAATATGACCTCCGCTACTAAACTGAGCCTTGATCCCTGCACCGATTTCTCCTCTGTGATTAGACCTCCAATCTCTATATCGTTGCAGAGCTCCTCCAATATGTCCACCTCGTGTAACACCGCCACTCACGTCAACTCTGGAGTCGCCGCTAATGCTACTTGACAAATCTTCAGTGCCCCCACCCCTACCTTGAAGATCCCCATCGACGGTTCCAGAAATACCGCCCTCTCCAATAGCTTACAAGTAAAATGCAAAATATAAGATACTACCATAAAATAAATCCTAGCCAAAATCAATAAGCAATCGAGTGTCTAGATATTGGGTATAAACTGCAATATTCTATTGGGGGGTTTCAATGAAAAATTTTTAATATTTAAAACTGGAATTTTGTTTGAGCAATTCGATTCTTATCATTCTTAGGTTAAAGTACAACTCTTCTTCTACTAAGCAAACTCACCAATCCAAGTTTATCTGCTTTTGTGTAAGCTGTGACTAGGACCTTCGAGAATGTCACTAAATTTTAAACATTACGTAATTTAGTTATATTAATTTTATCTGTTAAACTGGCCCATAATTAGATGTTCATAATACTTTTATCGCGTTTCAAAATACCTGGTCGTTTGCTAGTAATCACGATTTTGGCAAAGAATTCTTTTTATGGCCGCATTCTTTAACTATCAAAAATTACAAATTATCCTACATGATTTAATTATTCGTGTCTACTTGGAGAGGGCAAATTTTTATATTGAACTATATTCCATTACCTCCTCCACCAATTTCTTGACTACCATCCGCTCCAATCCCAAAATCAATATGAGCCTTTGTTCGAGCATCCATTAGAGCTATATGACGATTATAGAGATTGCCTAGAGCACCCAATCCTCTTTTGCCATATATTCCTAATGAGAAACGTCCATCGCCAAAGCCAGATCTTGAAGCTCTACTATCAACATCGCCTTCAACGCCATCTTGGACATCACCACCGATGTTTCCTGAGAGACCGCCTTCACTACCACCTAGTAAAGGGTTAACAAACGTGTAAGCTTATACAAACATTTTGCATTTGCTAAATCACTACCTTCATGTCTGCTATTTATATCTACACGACCTGCAAGAATATAATCAGTTAAGTAAAGTATGCATTGATTGTTCTAATTCACCATTTCCGCCAATGGCATGTCCACCCCTTCCTCCAATGCCAAATCCAAAACGTGCATTATTTAAGGTTTGCAAACGAGCAGCTCTTCTTGCCTTATGTCTGTTATACAAATTACCTAGTACACCCATCCCTCTTCTTCCAAATATTCCTACGGATAAAGCACCTCCACCCATACCGCCAGTAGAAGGTGCACCACCACTATCACCTCGAGCATCGCCATTAATCCTATCACCAATTGCGCTAGAGTCTCCTCCGCTACCTCCAGCTAATTCACTATTACCTTGGAGATCACCACCAACGCTTCCAGAGAGACCTCCTGAGCCATCTCCTAACAAATAATGAATGAATAATAATATGAATATATTTGGATGTCTTGGTAATATATGGAAAAATATCAATGAACTAGGAAAGATACCTTTATGATCACCACTAGGATGGACTTCTGTATCGGCTAAATAATCACTTGTTAGATTCAATTTAATTCAAAGATCTGACTAGTTTACCCTTTCCATCAATATCATTTTGACCACTGCCTGAAATGTCCAATCCAACACGAGCATCTTTAATCGCTTCGATTCTGGCTTTATGTCTATTATAGATGTCACCCAATCGACCCAATCCTCTTCGTCCGGACAATCCTACTGATAAGCTACCTCCGCCACCACCTTCTCCTGACGCCTGACCTTAAATATAATTTACATTGAGCATATGCCTTCAAATCTGATTATCAGAAATACTATTTGCTTCAATATTTTTAGAATCATTAAGTTCTAAATCAGATATTGCTGAAGCTCCACCATCACCGACCTCACTATCAGCGCGGCCACCAATGCTTGCGCCAATGTCGCTAGAACCTTCGCCGTTACTTCCAACTTGTCCATCTAATCCACCAGATACTTCACCATTACTTTGTACTCCTCCAGATAATTCACCAGATCCTCCACCACCACCTCCAAGACCACCATCAACGCCTCCAGTGAGATTGCCTTCACCGCCCCCTCAAAATGAATGAATGATTAACAAATTAATGAAAATATACAATAGAGAAAGTTAAATTTATGCCTATCAGTTAAAACTATTGCCTAGAAACCAAATACACTCATTTTCCTTCAGCAGCAAGACAAGGGAGAATAAACTGATCAATATAAATTGTTAGTTCATACTAATAGTATTTGAGTTAATGAATGTAAAATCTTTTTAATCTATGCAATAAAGTTGACGCAAATGGAGCTTTTCTTAAAAGAAAATGAGCGTATTAATCGAAACCTAAAAGTTTACCTGCTACATTAACATTATGATGACCTCTGCCTCCAATGCCAAGTCTGCCTCCAAGTCTGCCACCAAGTCCTATCCTTGCATTCCTAAGCGCTTCAATTCTTGCCTCATGTCTTTCTCTATGTCTGTCATGAATGCCACCTAGTAGACCTAATCCTCCTTTAACAGATATACCTAATGATATACCAGCTCCTAGTCCACCTCCACCTCCTAGTTCACCCCCACCGCCTGAGATATAATAAATACTAATTTACTCATTTGAAATTTGAACGTACCTACTTACCAACACCAACTCCTACTTCAGAGTGTCCCTCATTATTGCCACCTATTTCTCCTTCAACCTGTGCAGGACTATTATGTTGTGCATCAAGATTAGCTTCTACTTCGTGTCTTTTAGAAATTGGTTCTTCAATAGAAGATGCTCCTGATATGGCGCCAGCACCATTATGTTGTGCGTTCAGATGAGTTCCTACTCCTAAGTGAGATCCTAAATGTCCTAAACGTCGTAGTGAACCTCCAATTAAGCCTGGTGGCTTTCGGTTAACTCTAAGATTAACTCCGAAACCGGCACTTCCTCCACCGCTCAATCCACCCCTTACATGACCTGAAAAAGTAATTTAAATAGATGATCAGAATAAATAATTAAAAGAAATTGGCAAACCTCCATTGAATCTTGCAGAAATATCGCAATGAATTAATGTGATGTCAAAAAGGATTATATTTAATATAAATATTTTATATTTCATATTATTTTAAATGAATTATATTTTCTTTTCATTGAGAGATAAGAAATTAATTACAAGTATTTTGATTTCAATTTCTAAGTTTCAGACATTTTAAACATATGTTGAATAAAAACTAATGAATGGTTTTCCTCAATATTTTAATTACATATTTCATTAATATATTCGAATATTTTAGAATAATTTTTAACCTAGCAATTAATTCTAAACGAGTAAAATTTTATTTAACAAGATTAAATAGATATACCATACTACAAAATATTTTTTAACAAGATTAAGACCACAAATTATACAAAATGAAAAATTATTATTTTATTGAAAGTAAACTTCAGTAATTAAATAAAAATTAATTTGTTATGCATTACATCGAATTTCTATTCATCTTCATTTTCAACTGCATCAAGCACACTTTGTTCAATGTCATTGTTCGGTTTGTGAATGGCAAAATATTCTTTGTCGTAATGTGATCTTGCATGATTTGATGCAGAGAAATAAACAGGCTTAGGCTCATTTTCTTCATATCTCATTTTTTTATTGTCATTTTCAAGAGTTGAGAAACTTCTGATTCCTTTATCTCTTCTATGACCTTGTTAAATAAATGAAAATATTTAGTATTTTATTGTAATTGTTTTTATTGATTCGGATGATAATTTTCAGAAATACAATGCTTCAAAATCTATTTACTTGGATAATAAGAACCAGAGTCATAATCGTCATAGTCTTCTCTCATTCTGGCCCTCATAGCCCTTCGCATTGCTTGCCTACGCCACCTATATTCTTGTTCCCCATCCCTGTCTTGGCCCCATCCTCGTCCTCTAAAGTTAACTAAACCAGGATCAGCTTCGACTCCACCACCACCTGAAACGCCTCCTGCACCACCTCCGCCACCTTTTTAAATACCCAAAATTCTTAATCTAGAGAAGTTATTTTCAAATTGATTACCCTGGACAGCTCCACTCGCACTTCCTCCAACACCTACACCAACATTGACATGGGTGTTGGCAAGGTGGTCTGCTGCGGCAGCTGCACGCATCTTATGTCGATTATAAGCATTATGGAGGACACCCATTCCATGCTTCCCAGATAAATGGACTCCAAGTCCTCCTCCGCCTCCACGACCTAATCCACCTCCTATTCCACCTCCTCCGCCACCACTGCTCTCTAGTCCACCTTCTGCACCGCCTTCTAATCCGACTCCTTTTTCACCTGATATTTCAACTAAAATTTCAACCAATATCAATTAAATTTTCAAACTTTGTAATTGATTAAAAAAATACTCGCAGCCCCTCCACCATGAGCTCCACCCAAATCACCACCTCCTCCACCAGCAAAAGAACCAGATAAACCGCCTGAACAAACAAGTAATTATGACTGGAATCATTTTGAATGAAATATTACCCTCATGTTCCCCACCAACATCTACTAATAATTAATTTCATTAATTAAAAATATGTATGTTTATTTCATAGATACCTCCGCCTCCAAGCTCAGAGCTCCCGCCTCCACCACCACCAATACCAACTTCGACATGGGCGTTTCTCAACGCTTCCATTCTAGCTGCTTGTCTCGACTTATGTTTGGCATAGGCATTGCCAAGTAGACCCGTTCCATGTTTTCCAGACACTCCTATTGATATGCCACCTGAACCTCCAGCTACACCACCATGGTCAGCTAAAAATGCCTTGATTGTATATTTGAATTCTAAAAAGATAAATATTTTTACCTTCGCCACCAAGGTCCATTTCGGCAGCTCCTGAATGCTCATGAGAATGGCCTCCTTCAAGGCCACTCCCAAAACTTCCAGAAAGACCTCCAGAACCGGCACCCGACACATCAACTAAGGATATTACAATTAAATAGCACAAAGTTTTATCAAGTTTCTTGAGCTTTACTGTCTCCTCCATGGTCTGCTCCAATAGAGAGATCGGCGGCATGTGATGATTCACCAGAAGCGCCACCTTCAAGACTGAAGCCACCTGGACCAATTGATAATAAGTTATGAAATTTAACAAAACATTTACGAATGAACTCAAATATTACCTTCACCGCCCCCACTCATATCTACACTGGCATCACCTTACGAATTATTAATTTCATTAATTAAAAATAATTATGTTAATTTTATAGGTACCTCCGCCGCCAAGGTCAGAGCTTCCGCCTCCATCGCCACTAACACCGACTTCGACATGGGCGTTTCTCAACGCTTCCATTCTAGCTGCTTGTCTCGCCTTATGCTTGGCATAAGCATTGCCAAGTAGACCCACTCCATGTTTTCCAGACACTCCTATTGATATGCCACCCGAACCTCCAGCTGCAACACCATGGTCAGCTAAAAATGCATAGATTATATATTTGAATTCAGAAAAGATAATTAATGTTACCTTCGCTTCCAAGGTCCATTTTGGCACCTCCTGAATGTTCATGAGAATGACCTCCTTCAAGGCCACCCCCAAAACTTCCAGAGAGACTTCCAGAACCGCCGCCCGACGCATCAACTAACGGATATGACAAATAATTAGCAAAATAATTCATCATGATACTTGAGTTTTACTGTCTCCTCCATGGTCTGCTTCAATAGTCAGCTCTCTAGCATGTGAGGAGCCACCACCAAGACTGAGACCACCTGAATCAATTGTTATAAATTATAAAATATTTACTAATGAACTCGAATATTACTTTCACCCTCATCACCACTCATACCTAAGCAACAACTAGATTAGACTAATAATGAAATAGTTTATTCCAAGATTACCTCCTCCACCACCGCTGCCGCCAGCACCAATTTCAATGTTTGCCCTAGCATCTCTTAGTGCTTCCATCCTTGCTTCATGTCTCGCCTCTATTTTTGCCTTATGATTTCTATATGCGTTACCCAGCATACCGCCATTTCCGGACACTCCTATCGATAGACCACCTCCGCCTGCACCACCACTTCCACCTCCTAGATGAAGACATTTAGAATATAAACAATAATCATGCTAATATTGAAAATTTTGTTTATTACCTGCTTCAATTCCATGACCACCCTCAAATTCCATAGAAGAACCTCCGGATCCTCTGCCACCGATATCACCACCAGCACCGCCATCAATACCACCAGATAATCCTCCATGACCTCCACCGCCTATGCCTCCTGCCCCACTTCCTATTTTATGTAATTAATTTATCTGAAGGATTGAGTGATTGTTTGATAATCAATACCTTCGTGAGAAACACCAACACTAAGACTGCCTTCACTATCAGCCATACTATCTCTCATAGCTTGGCCATGTGCTCTGGCATTACCAAGGGCGTTGCCCAAAAGTCCACCTCCTCCACCACCTTGCATAGCGAACGATCCACCCAAAGCTCCTCCATAGTTTCTGAGTCTTCTACGACCATAATATGGCCGTTCCCTATAACCCCTATAACCTCTTCTATAATAGTATGGCTCGTAATCATAATCCCGGTATCCTCCATCACAAACAGCCAATAATAAAATGAACAAATTGATCGAGCATATGATGGACTTCATTTAAAATGTATTTTGAAATAAACTAGAAGACTTGACACCACTCCAACAGTTTCTATTGAGGGTCTAAATTGATTTAATGAGTTTTCAAATGGCATTCAAATGTGTTTCACTTAATTATTGAAATTAATATTTCATACGAAAGTCTTTAATTTATTTTCAATCAACTTTACCAAAAGTTTTGATTAATATAAACTTGTTAAAATATTTCAGAGATTTTGATAAATATAAAATAACTAGAGCCTACGAAAAGGATAAATGGTCTTTAATAGAATATAAGTGCCAGGTGAATTAGTTTAATTGTAAATTAAATGGAGATAAAGGGTTTTATTTTCGAATAATAAAATTGATATGCTTGATACAAAATTTAGCTTGACAAAAATTGACAATTTGTGAATTTGCATTAAGTGGGTTTTAAACAAATTAGTAATACACCCCGTCATGACCATAACCATAGCCATATGGTCCGCTGTCATAATAACCATTCTGTCCATTATCTTCTCCGAGAGAACTAAAACTCCTCACACCCCCTCTCCCGCCACCTCTTCCCCCACCTCTTCTACCACTTCTTCTTCCACCTCCTCCACCTCTTCCACCACCTCTTCCACCCCTTCTCATACCACCGCCTCCTCTTCCTCCACCTCTCTTTCTGCCACCTCCTCTTCTTCCACCACCTCCTCCCCCTTCTCTTCTCCCTCCTCCTCCACCACCACTACCACTATAACTAGCATCTTCTGAACCGTCACTATTTTGTCCTTCATCGCCTCCGACATTACCACCTCCTTGATTATTCTGTCCTCTATCATTTCCCCCGTCATCTCCCCCGTCATCTCCCCCATTTCCTCCTCCATCACCACCTGAACCTTGTCTTGCCTGTGATCCGCCACCATCTCCTTCCCTATCTCGTTGGTCCATCGATTGGAGATCTGCTTGAATTTGATTACGCTGTTCATCAGTGAATGCACATGCTACATCAAGCATTATAATTACATTTAAAATAAATATTGTAAATAAAGTTGATCTCATTTTTACTAAATTAATTAAGGTTAAATATTCTCAATCAATAAGCTCAAGTAGTTTTCCCTTGTTACTATGGAAATCAACAAATATGTTTTATTTAAAAAAAAATTCATTTATTTTGAACTAAATAATTTATTCTCAAAATGATCAGAGACAGTTTGTTTGAAAAAACATGTAAAAGAGTTAAAAGAGTTAATAATTCAATTTTCACATGATGGTTTCTCCTCTATTTTGCTTGGTTCACTCTGATCCAAGACATCTAGTCTACTTTGAAGAGCTTGGTCAGGCTTTGCATCACTTCTTGAGTCGGGATTCGAGCTATGCTTCCAATGTTTTGACACAGAATTGCTCCTATAGACTGAGCAGATTTGTTTCTTGCCAACTTTTGGTTTGTTTGTGTCAAATTTGTTCAAGATAATTTTGTCGAAACCCTTTCCTGTTTTGACGGATAAGAATTTGTACAGAAATTGATTTTCGGTAAAATTGATGAAAATTGTTCGCAAATCAGGATATGAATAACTTTTTGTGATGTGCTCCCAATTGACGGCCCAGTCTTGAATGCGAGACAGTATGTCTCTACAGGACGGCCTCTCATTCCAATTCGGGTATAAAAGCATTGAATCAATCAATTGTTGCATTGTTCGCATTTTGTCATTAAATGGATTCTCGTTATCCCTGAAAAATGTTATAAATTTATTGTATATTTAATTGAGACTTGTTAATTTTTGATATTAAATTACGATAAAAACATGCTCATCAAACCGAAGTATCTAGTATTTACTAGTAAAAAAATGTTATTGGTTATATTATTCTTATCATAACAAAAATAATGCGAATAAAATATTTGTCTTTTTCTGAAAACGCTAGATAACTTTGAAATAATTTTACAAAAATAAAGTGAATTTAAGTAATGTTTATCAGGGGTATGGAAGGGGTCCAAATACTCTAGTTTTAGCTTGCGCGGATCCCTCTAGATTCGAGTCAAAAGCACTACTCTTGTAAGGCCTCCAAAGAGGCACAAAATTTCTACCTTGGTCTCGTTTGCATTTTTGTCTGAAGATTCAAGAAAATACCCTCTAAATCCTCTAGCGACGTTGAGTTAGGGCACCCCTGGATTAAAATTCATTTTAAAATATTTACAGTATTAAACCTGCATACTCAAGTTAGAGTTTGAATTTAACTTACTTATTAATAGCACTTCCAAACAAAGCTTGGCAAATTATTCCCAAACTATAAATATCTGACTTTGTGTCATAATCTTCTTCCAGCATAACCTCAGGTGCTATATGTTGGGCAAAATTTTTGTCTATCATGGAGATTTCATAGACATACTTATACTTTGCGAGACCATAACCGCCCAGTTTTACAAAACTCTTTCCGACGTTTGAAAATGATATCAAAATATTGTGTAGATTCAGATTACCGTGAATTACAGCCGGATCTGATTGGTGTAAGCATCGCAATCCTTTTAGTATTTCTTTAAGTATTTCGCATGAAATAAAATATTCAATGGTCTGCATCAATAAATTTGACTCTTGGTCTTTGAAAATTAATTTGTTGGCCGCGATCACATTTCTGATGTTTGTCTCGCAATACTCCATTTGAATGTAAATGCATTCTTCGTTTTCCATCCAAACACTGTAATAGTTGACAACATGAGAATGGTCCAGTTTGGTAAATTTTCGTAGGTCCTTGAGCAATGCCTTCTCATCATTTATATCTGTTAAAATTTAAAAGTTCACACTCCATTCAAAGTAAAATAAGTTATATTCATAATAATAGATATCCTAGTAAAATATTTTTCTTTCGCAACAATCCATTAATTTTAAAATTACAGGTATTTTTACAGCTTTTAAATTATTACAAAGTATATTGTACCTGGTTAAATATAGCATGTATTTACATTTTTAATATATCTAAAAATTAAGAAATTATGGAAAAACATTTAAATGTTTACTCAAAATATATAATAACTTGGTCAAATATTAAGAAAATAATTTTTAATCAATTTTAAAACTAAAACTTCTAAAATTTTTCTGAAACAAAATGATAATCAATTTAACGTATTATACCAGGAATGGCCAAGGGGGAATCGACCGATTATTTCCCTTAGAAATTTTCAAAAATTTAAATTTACAGGTAAAATTTAACATTTACAATTAAAAATTTAACATTTAAAAATTTAATATTATCTGCCGCCGAGCAAAGCAAGGGGCAAATTCAAAAATCACGCCCTAGATCCCCTCTAGAGCCGTCGAACTTGACCATCCCTGTATTAAACTTATAGTTTTCTTAATTTTACTCCTGGTAGCTATTTTTTATCTAGAGCTATTATTTTATAAATATAATCACATAAATTCGACTCACCATAAGTCATGATCTTCTTCACAGCATAAACCTGATTGTCCAGGACGTGTTTCACCTTATACACTGTTCCAAATGTGCCTGTTCCAATTTCATCTTTAATTTCATGAATATTCCTGAACCTAGATTCAAATGTTTCAAACGAAGGTTTATTCAACTTCTTATTTGTAAGGCTATCAGCTTTGAGAACATTTTCAAAGCTCCTGGTCTTCAAAATAGTGCCCAAAGATTGAGTGCTTCGGAAAAGAATTTTTGGCTTATATTCGAAGTCAATTAATTTATGAGTGATCTTGTACTTTTTTGCATAGAACTCAACACAATTAGTGAAACTGTGTTTTTCAAACTCTTTCCAACTCTCGACAATTTCATAGATCATATTATCTGTTTGTGCGGTGAAAATATAGCCTTTGAAGCAGTGGTGAACAATATTCATGTCATTGATCTTGGTGTTATTGCTCAGCTTGTTTAAGTCGTCACTGTCTTCGTGGTCAGTTGTGCCATAGAAGTAGATTGTTTTATCCAGAGTTAAGAAGTAGGTGCTGAACTTTGAGCAAACGATCGTGCTCACCCGTGTATGAGCTAGGCTGGATAAATCGACCTCTCTTGGTGCATTTATTAAATCTACATCGCTTCCAATGCCTAACTGACCATAGCCGTTATCACCCCAGGCAAAAATCTGACCCTGCGTTGTCATTACTACTGAATGATTGCTTCCACAGCAAATTGACTTGACAGAATAATTATTAAAGAAACTGAGCTTGACAGCCTTCGAATGAAATTTATTTGTACTTCCACAGCCAACTTGACCATGGTCATTGTCTCCCCAGGCATATAACTCACCGGCAAAGGTGAGTCCTAATGAATGATTGGATCCGCAGCTGATGTCGACAATACTTTTTTGAGTCAAATATTCGTTGATTTTTGCAGAATATATCATAAATTGCTTATGAATTCCAATCCCTAACTGACCGCAAGTGTTGTGACCCCAGCAGTAGATCTCATTCTTATCATTGCGCGCAATCATATGACTCTGTCCTCTATAGACATCGCAGATACTCTTCGAACAAAGTTCTTGTATGAGTGTGGGCTCAGGTATGCGCTCGTTGTGATTAAAACCCAGACAACCAGAGCTGTTGCTACCGAACCCATAGACTCTATCGTCTTTTGTAATACAAAAGTAATTTTTGCCCTCAAAGTCGTCGAACACATAGACATATCGTAACTGGAGCCTTGAGGACCAGGACACATTCCTCGTGTTACAATAGTCGTTGAAACTCACTTTATTCATTATGATCTAGTTTGTTTCCGCTTAAGAAATAATTGAATGTATTACGCATTTGAGGCACTATTGAATCAGTTCCACAATGAGGTGAACACAATACTGATATGCGTTTCGTCGATTCATTAGAAAAAATGAAGTGTTGTTTAGTTTGTTAGGCAATACTCACAACACAATCACAATATCGATAGGTCTGCCCCTCTTTTCAAGAGATAAGCAAGATCATTTGTATATTTATACATTTGTGTATATTAACTACATTTTAGCAGACTTTGATGGTTTAAATTTTCCGGTCATAAAAGAATCTTGAGTCAAAAGAATTTTAAACATGATATTACAAAATTTCAATCATATCTCAAACTATTCTTATTAAGTTATTAATAAAAAATATCCTGGTGACTTCTCAAAATGAAAATACAAAGTACAAGATCAAAACGTCTAATTCCTATTGATTCTTGACTTATGAGTTCAAATATATCTTATAGATTAGCATAAGTTCATCTTGGTTATATTACCTAATTTAATTGCAAAAGAATTAACTTATTAATCATTGTTTTTAGATAACCAAATAAGTGTTTCAGAACAGACATACTTTTATTTGAAGACCAAGATTTTTCAGATAAACCCAAAAATGTCATATTAATCTTCTTTCGAAAATTAACATGGCAAAAATTTTACAAAGTGTGTTTAGTAAAGACATTTTCAACAAATAGTTTTAGTGCCGCTTTAAGATACTGGGATATTGGCATTATATAGGCATTTATTATTTACATTACATTACAATGTGCTCAATAATAAATTTGACCAACACAAGAGAATGGAAATCATTTTATTGAGCTTGATAAATAGAATTTAAAATTATTCTTTTAAGAAATTCAATAGAAAAATCAGAAGAATATTTTTTCACTACATCTATGAAATGGAATGTAGTATATAGTTTTGTGCGTTACTATATACCTATTCAACCCGCCCGCCC
>JAQGCS010001719.1:0-12586 GCA_034702105.1 Fuscozetes fuscipes | reverse complement strand
GATTATTGTTCAAACTGGTGTCTAAATCACAAACCAATAGGAAAAGGAGACGTTTTAAATCATTTTATAGCGATAAACGTACCCGTTTTAAAGAAGAAAATAGAGAAATGTATTTTTTAATTCTTTATATTCATTTTCTTTTTTTTATAATTTTATCATTTGTATTTAATTTACATTTCAATGTTTAATAAAACTTGATTTTTTGCATACATTAATGGTTAATTTTTGGTTTTTGGGATTTTTAAATTAGGGCTTGAAATTATTTGTTAATTCAAAATTAGGCATTTGGGGTGCAACCTTTTTACTCCAAAGTCCGGACTCTATATATAAGTCATACTCTTTTAATCGAAAAACAATTAAAAAATTAATTTTTTCTGCCATTCAAACATTTCGGAAGCTTTAGAAAGAGCACAAGTAAAAAGAAGCTAGGAATAAGAATCAATCTTATTTGCCAGATGCAATCATAATATTGAAAGAACTCCTTTAATGAAACACTCTAAACGTGGAACTATCTCACTAAAATAAACATTAGACCCATTCCAAAATGGTCATTTTATTCGTAAAAGAACATGTGAACACTTCTCCAATTGGAGCAGTTATTTCACTCCGGTCCTGTTTCCAACGGAGGTTCGAGTGTATAAGAAATTATCCATTTTGTTCTTAACTTGATTATTATTTTTGAGCCTTTGAGCTCATATTTCATAGTTATTTATGTGTTGAGATCAACAGCATTGAGTTGTTATGAGATTCAAAATATTATAATTTTATGCCATCGATCATAGACTGAAGAGAACGTCGACTCAAATATTCACCGCTAACTCTATTATCACAGTTTATATTGCCTTCAATAGGAATATAATTTATTGTATAATCTGTTATCTCAGAGTAGAGGACCAGTAGTTCGTCATTCAATGCATTAACTCTTCATTCAATTTCTGACAAATTCTAGGCATTTATGTCATGACTTTTCTATTACTCGCTATCAAAAAGACCTCAATTACGTTAATTAAAAATTTATGGGCGAGAGAGGGAAAGGGAGGGATGAAAAGAGTCAAATTAAAAATGGGATTCAATTGTAGTGAACTGTAATCTTGGACTTATTCCTTATGTAAAATAAAATATGAAACGAATTCTTTGCTAAAAATCAATGAAATACCAGATTTAGTAGAAAATTATGTTAAATTATCAATTTAAATTACAAAATCGTATTAATTATCAATTTTTTCAAGTCTATCATTATTTGACTGCAGAAAAAGAGTTCCTGAAATTATTTAATAATAAAGTTGTGTCCAATAATAGCACTAATAACGAAAATAAAACACATAAAAAGAAGAGTCAAACCCCAAATACTCCTTGGAATTGAATTTCTATTTGTAACGAAAAAATCATATGATTTGCAATAAAAACAGTGAAATAAATTCGGATTTTCCCAAATGAATAATGAGTTTGGAGGAATAGAAAAATGTTTATTGAAAATATCGAGCAATAGATTAGAAGAAATAGTGTTCGGTGTATGGGTTCACATGAATAAAGTAATTATATAATAACGCTATGAGTTCGGGTTTTGGAGCGCCGATAATACCCAATAATTTTCAAGACATTAACTCTAATAAATTATAGCAAATCTTTACAAACGAATAGATTTAAAAATGAGTTTCGCTTCACAAATGTTCACATTTGCTGAGAGCTGAGAAACTGAACCAACAATTGATTGATTCACTCATTACTTCTCGCATCGATCCGTGAAAATGTTGGATCAAATATTTTGAATTATGGCCTCATCTCAACGAAAATAATTATTCATTTGATGCTCAAAATGTTTTTCCAATGTTTTATTCGCCAAAATAATTAATTAGGGAATACTAAACATCAAATTAATATAACTTTTGTTATTATATGTCATTTCATTAATCTTGGAATCATATCAATGATTATTATGAGCTATATTTCAAAGTTTTCTATTCAAGATCCATTAAAAAACATTATACCATAGAAGAAGAAATTCACAAGTTTAGTTACTTTCAAATCTCAGATCATATGAATAAAAGAATAATAGATTTTTGAAAACGTAATGTTTTCTCAAAGCAAATAATTATTTTCAATCACAAGAGTAATAAAGTGAACATTTGTGCGAATAATGAAAATTGTATCGATTTTCACGTCTAATCGCATATGTTTTCAGACTTTAATTTATATTCTGATTATTCTATTCATAGGAAATCTGATTTTATTTAATTTGGTTTCTTATTGTTGGCCCAAAAATTCTTCAGGAAATAGAAGTTCTCACAAATTTGAATCATTTATCACAAAACTATTTCACGCATAAAATGAACGCTTTATTCACAAATTCTTCAAATAATCTCTATTTCTATTCAAACAGAGTCTGCATTTTTAGATCAAATTATATTAAGAATACGAATGTGCTTGTTTGTTCTTCCATCTTGAGAGGATTCGCTAAAACTTCTAATTATTCCCTTTAGGTTTAAAGATTGTGAAAAACAATATTCCCGTCGGAAAGGGTAGTGTTGAAAATCAAAAGGATCGCCAATTTAGGCACAGAATAAGTTATTATATCAAAACGCTTACAGTTATTACTAAAAAATTTTAATTGAAGAGAGATTTCAATCGAAGTATAGATTAAATTTTCTAGTGCGCAAGGTTAGTAAAGTCAGAGAAGTGGGTTGAAATAAATCTCACGGGTAAAAGAGATGGTGAAGTTGTGCACCGAATAAAACAACAAATGGCTCTAAAATTAATTATACACTTTGAGCCAATTTTTTGCCACTTTTTTTAAATTTGTGAAAACTGACAAAATTGAGAGAACATGAACTTCATAAGCAATGAATTCTTGGCATATACTCTCACAGGCCTTTTTTGCTTACAGTACAAGCTCTTGCAATTTCTTTTTAAAACTTAGAAAAATTATCTAGGTTGTGGAAGTTTTACGCACAAATTCAGTAGAAATTAATTAAAAGTTGTATTTGCTAAAAAATATTCTTCACATCACTATAAACTTAAGCAGGGTCCTCAACCTTAAGGGGTATTTTCCAGACTCACCGGGGAAAAAATCATAGCCCCCTGTGAGCTTTTTTCTGAATCTCCAAAACTTCGAGTGGGGGGAGGGGGGGGGGTAGCGGCAGATAATTTTTCTCAAATATTTTCCGCCTCGCTGGGGGGAGGGGGGTCCGGTTTGCCTTAGATTTAGGGGGTCTCCTCAAGCTCAAAAACTAGGGGGTATTTGGGCTATACGCCCCTTGTCCATCCCTGAACTTTAGGTTATTTAATTTCTGCTTGAATAATGTAATAAAATGGCTGATATTCCAAGTGATGTCAGATAAACGACTATCGAGGGAACAAATACCAACTTTATACCTCTTAAAAGTGTAGGGGTATGTCCAGTCAAGTATTAATAAGTGTATTTGGATCAAATTGTAGTTCGCATTAGCACTTGAAATGTTATATTAACCAATTTTTACAATCTTATTAGATTACAAGTTTGAAATCAATAAATAATCAAGTTTTAATTTAAAAAATCAAAGAAACGAATCGAAACCAAGTACCAATTATTACTAGATTACTTAATTGGAAGCTTCTTCTCTTCTAACGATTAGGGATAGTTCAAAGTTTTCCTTATTTTCAAGGAATCAACAAGCTCCTTTGCTCCGTAAGGTTTAGGGTAAAACATGCCATAGGTAAAATAAAATTTAAATAGTCATTTATAAATATTGCCTTGGGATTTTATGCTTTATTTTTTAGTCATTTATTCTATTGAATATTGAAACAAAGACTTTATTTAAGTTCAACCTTGGTCACCATTAAGTTAAATGGTTCTATTAATCGGGTCTTATGTGGAATCATTAGCGAACTTTATTTACTCAAAAGACATTATAATTAGAGTTTTCCGATGATTTGGATTTTCGATGCAATCATTAATCGAAGTGAAAAAAAAGAGTCTACACTATCGACACACAAATCTATTTCTCCAAATGATGATAGAATCAATTAAATAATAATTTGGTCAAAAATTTGAAATCAATTCCAAGATTAAAGAGAAGGAAAATCGATATTCGTATGGATTATTGGAAAATCAATGTTAGGAACAGATATTTTGCATAATTTTCGCTCTCATTCAGTGGAAAAATGTATTGCAGTGAAAACATTTGTTTGGGTCATATAATAAGCAAATCGATAATTAACGATCACTTGCGAGCTTCACATCTGACCAAATAAACAATCATTTGTGTCAATGTATTGCCATTCAATTTTTGTTTTGCACAGAACTCCCGTGAAAACAGTGAAAATACAATTGAGATGAAGTGACGGTGCGATCAAAGCACAGATTTGCCATCAATTGCATCTAAAATGCATTAAAGGACTAAAAATGGCAAATAAATTGATGAAAAATCATTACTTCTCCCGAACTGAGAAAATTTATTCTCGAATATCCCCAAAAGAATGCAATTCCTAACAAATTGTATTTCGTGTTAAACGCATTTGCATACAATAAGTGCTACGAATTGAAGACTAACCTAAACATCAAAATTACTTTTGAAAGCGAACAGAATTTTTTTTTACAAAAAAAATTGAATGAATTAGTTAAGAGATTAGTCCATATCTGATGTAATAGTTTGTATTCTTCCAAGAATTGACTCAAAGGAAAACAGTTTGGATTGAATTTGTATTGTATTGGGAGTAGTGTTGGCAAAAAGTAAGTTTCTCAGAAAGTTTCTGGAGAATTATTTCTAAAAACTTTCACTGAAATGATTTTTCCTTTCATGAGTGAGAAATTTTCTTTGAAATATTAAAAAGAAATAAACATGTTTAGTGCTTTAATTTATGTATAATTTAGTCTAAAAACATTAAATAAACAAGGTTTGGATCAAAGCAAACACTACATCTATAACAAAAAATTATTTGCTTCTCTCAATTCATCCAAGAATGGCACATCCTTGTTTATTATCATCATTCTCTCTCAGGTAGTTCAGTGTAGGCTAGAAGCTTGGTGAGCCTCATACTCATACTCATTCGATCTTTAAAATTGCTTTAAAAAACTGTCGTCAACAATGAATTTTATACTTTCAAATATTTTGAAAGCGGGGGCGGGGGGGGGGGGTAACGCATAAAACTATATACTACATTCCATTTCATAGATGTAGTGAAAAACAGAATCAAATATGTAATCAAATAAGGTGAAATGAGAGCATTTACAGAAAATTAACTGATATTTAAAATTTTGAAAACTCTCTCAGCAACACCCTGAAACTTAATAGACGAAAAAGCTAATTTTTTACACCTTTGCCATCCGAATTGAATTTTAATATAAACCTCCCAAAGACTTGAAATTTTCTAAATAATATTAATAATTTGGAGAAATATTGCTCATGAAAAGATAATTTCTAATTTGTGTCACAACACTAATTGCGAGCCGACAACTGAACAAAAGTGTTATTCTTTGCCATTATGTTCGTGACGTTAACCTACACCCAACACAATCGTGTAATACGATCTTCACAGCCATAAGACACACATCAGACAAAAGTCAGGCTCAGGTATTACACAATACATTTACTAATGTTTCCAATAATTAAACACATTTTTACATTATTTTACAAATAAAATCAAAATTTCAAAAGATTTTGGTTTTTATCACTCAATATATTGAAGGAAATTGAATTCGATGTGCAATAAGAGGAGGAAATAAGTGAATATACTTGAGCTCTATTAGAATATTCTGTGATGCAGGCCTCAGTGAGATAACCCAAAATCAAACATAAGGCAGATCCAATTCAGAGTAACTCAATATTTGAGGGAAAACCTATTATAAAATGTTATACATAATACAAATACTGGAAGTTTATGAACTGACTTAAATGGTAAGCAACTCAGTTGTTATTAGGAATACCGACATTTTAATAGATTTGAGATATAAATATATTAAATAGATTCTATTTAGTTAGAGAACCATAGACACCTTGGTATCCAATTAACTTTAGGTTACGCCGAAGGCTCTCTGTTAGTGAGTGGGCATAGACTTCAGCGACAGATTTCGTCCATAGCTTGCCATACAAGAACTTTTTTCGGAAATTTATCTTTTCCAGTGAATGGAATATCATTCGGAACTTTAGATTTGTCCACAAAATGATTGTTGCGTTTCAATATTTCAGTGTAAAAATGCACAACAGTTTCAGCGAGTCGTTGACTTTCCTCGACTTTCATTACTCAACTAATTAAGTCTTAATATACATCTATATGTTAATCAAAACATTGGTATTTAACTCTTACTCGAATCAATGTTCGACAAAAACAATGCTTACGGTCGCGCAAATTGTAAGCAAAGTCGGTTCAAAAACTTTCAGTACATGTTTTATAAACATTGATTTTTTTATAAATTATTCATTTTTAGTGACTTCGATCGCAAATCAAATTCAATTATATTCTGAATGGAAAGGAATGCGGGTCTGTATCGGAACACTTTGGGAACTTCTTAACAAAATTAGTGTTTGCAGTGAAAAATAAGATTCAATGTATAAATTGAATTGAATTTAAATATCAAATATTTAGTTATCATGATTCAAAAATAATAAGTATATAAATTTTTTAGAAGCAGATGACAAGTAAAGCTATTTAGAGTCAAATAGAGTAATTCAAATTTTAATATAATGGTTGTGTAGAAAAATAAAAGCCGACCATAATGCTAAAATAAATGGACTCAGTTTATTATCTTACTAATTTATAGGGATTGTGCGAACAGTTCGTTATACCAAACATTTATTTAAAATTATGATTATATGAGAGAATGAGTTAATAAAGTGAAGCAATACCTGAACGCACGAAAGTCTGGATCGCACTGAAAGTATGGTATCCGAGAGGCCAGACTCGGAAAATCACTGTAAATAAGCCAACCGTTTGATTTGTTTGAGATTTGTTGGCGAAAGTCTTCTTTGGCTCTAACGAAACTTATTAGATCCGAACCAATGGCTGACATTCTCCTCAGGGATGGCAGACTTTCTGAATCATGAGTACAGCTGCACTTCATTTTACCACAAATTAGACATTTATTGGACTTCAGGAGCTCTACGATTGTATATTCACTCTCTCGAGGAATCACATCTTCACTCAATTTATTGCGATTTTTGGTTGAATATAAATTTTGATCATTAATAACATATTTGGTTCCGTTTAGAAGTTCTTTGGTTTCAATAAGAGAATTGTCTTCCGGTTCATCACTTTCATCAATTGTGAACTGTTTGGGCGGTTTCGGGAAATACATCGTTCCCTCAAAGCCTTTACGTTCGTGACTATGACTGCGATCCCTGAACTTATGCGGAGGTCTGACTGGTTTAGTAACTGAACGACTCGACTGTTGCGAAAGAATTTGTTCCTTAATATTGAGGAGGACTTCATTTGTACTCAAATCAGGTAAAGATTCGCTGCAAACAATTCTTTTGCCGATTTGTGACTCAATATTATTGAGTGAAAACGAGTTGGAAAGGGTTAAGTCAGTCAAAAGTACATTTGTCGACTCAATTACTTTGTTCTCAAGAGTTGTATCAATACTTCGATATCCGACTAAAGTAACCGATTCTTTACTTTGAATTTTGTGGCTTCTGTTGATCGGAGAGTCGATTAATCTCTCAGTAATTCGGGTTAAATTGGTCACAGAGGCTCTGGTGGCAGTAGGGCTGTACTCCTCCTTCAGCTTCCCATAGCCACTGAAATTGAGACGGGACAGATTGTTGAGTATTTTATCCCTCATATTCTTTTTCATTGTGGAGGACTCGCCGTTGATATGCAAAAAGTTATCGAAATTCTCTTCGAGACAGACGTCATTAACTGATGTCGAGAACCTTTTGCTCAGTGGTTCAGATTCAAATGCCTCCTCATATATTATGGGAAAAGTATTGGAGTCGCCGTCCAGTGCCACACACTGTCACCAAACCAAAACAAAATATTGATCATTCTCATTTTTTAACTTAAAAATCAATTGAAATGTCATTTACGCAAAACAACGATTAAACAAAATATAAAACACTTAACAAAATTAAAATTAATTTGAGAACAAATAATAACAAAATTTTGAGACATTATTTCAATTATTACTAAATTAAATAAACAAATAATTGATTAAGAATTGTGTCAGACCTCGACATCACAGGGCGGAAGGAGAGTAAGGTATGGCGACTTCCGGATTGATTCACTGATTTCGTTGAATATATTTGTGTTGTTATCACAAATTGAATGCAAATGTCTTTTCTGTTTTTCAATACAAAAGAATGCCTCAGAAAAGCGTCGGATGCGTTGTGAGTGATGTACTTTAGACAAGTGCTGATTAATGCGATCAGAGCTATGAACTATTGTTAAGAATTGTTGCCAGAGCAAAATGGCAACACCGCACAGGTATGCCATATCGCTCTCTACTGTTGTAATAAAGTCTTCGGGTTTTATTGAGTCATTAATTATGAATAAGTCGTTTTGAAATGATATGAAATCATTTGACGGATTCGATTCGTTAATTAAAATGGATTTATAGCACTCCTGCGCTAATTTGCTTAAGTTGTCGATGGATGGAGTGATTGGCTGTTGTTGACACCGGGCCTGTTGCCACGGAGCCAACATTCCGAAGTATTCTTCTGTTTTCCTTTTTAAGCTCTGAATGGCTGTCAAGAGGATGGCTGTGAGTCGCCAGTGAACCAATTGTGCCCTTCGGTAACGAATTTCTTTTATTTCGTCGTTTGTTTTATTAGTGGCCGAAGTGGTGGACAGAACGGCGTCGTAACCAAAGTTACAGCTATTGATTGGCGTCGCGTGAACTGAATTACCAAACTTTTTGTCCGACTTCGAGCTCCGATTACTTATGAAGGGCTGACACAGAGTTAACAGAGAACCATGAATTGAAAGGGTGAGGGCTGACAGATGGAAGTAATCGAACATAACTGGAAGATAATAGTGTAGACCTCGACAAATATCGACATGAAGTATGAGCTGTCGGGCGGACACACATTCTATAGAGTTGTGGTGATCAGGACCAAATTCTTGGTCAGTGAACCAGAGCTCTACATCTAATATAAAGTTTGTTTTTCGGATTTGTTTGACACAATCGTTTGAATCGACGATTAGATTGACTTTGAAAGTGACGAAGTCGTCGATCACTACCTCTTCGTTCTTATATAATATTTGAAATGTTTTGCTGACCGCACAGCCATTGACTATACACTGAGGAAAGACTATATTCGGTTGAGTATTGCAGCTATCATTTGGTCCGTTATCGACAGACGAGGAACCGGTGGACGAACAGGTATTTAAAGGATGTGATGACTGAGTCTTTTTATCAGAAATACTGACTTCTATTTTATGCGTTTGTTTGCAATTCAGGAGTTTTAATGAGACTCTGATTTGATAGTAACTGATATTCACACAAAACACAGAATCGGATCAGAATTTATTGCATCAGACAATCAATGGATACATACCCTCTTTGGAAGAGATCTACATTGATGAATTTATTTAATTGCACTGAATATTCAATTATTGCCTGAAGTTCTGACATTTGAAGAATATTTGGTCTCTCATTCATTCAATTGGTTAACAAATGAGAAAATATTTTGTTTATTATTTAATAATATTTTAAGAAACGTTTAAATATATTGTAAGAAAAGTCATTAATACAAACATATTGTTAACAAATCCATTAAATGAAATATTGAACTAATTTTTTATGTTTTCTGTCAAACAAATCGAGAATTTCGTAATTCATTTTCCAAATGAAATATATTCCTATTATTTGTAATAAAAGGAGTCATCAGGTATTGAATGAATGCAGTATTTAATGAACTTATGTTTTTTGAAGTTTCTAATGGACCTGCGCTCTCTGCTCACTTACCTCCTGGCTGTCCAATAGTGTGTTTGCCTCTCGATGTGAGGCACAACTGCACCGTACTATTTGCAAAAATCATCAAACACAAGTTTACCAGTTCTGCTGAAAGTCTACGAATTGTCTTGGTGACATCATTTTAATAACACAGAGAACAAAGAAAATAGTAATCTGTTCACTAGTGTCGAGTACATGTGTTGTATAGTGAATGTAATGAACTGATAAGATGTGATAATGAACTGATGCTACTTAAAGTGCAATTACAATGTTTACATGAATCTTTTCAAACTACCTTGCGTAATCGTTGTTTTATCAATAAAATCACGTAATCACTGATTATTGCCCACGAACATTTTGGAAACTTCTATAAGCCTAACAAGGAATTAAAATGGCATCATGTTAGTTCTACAAATGGTTGAATCCATTCATCAGTGGATGTTAAGGATATGATTTACATAAACATTTGGTTAAACTTTGTGTTCTATGACATCAATTTTTTTATAAATGCAATAAAATTTAAATGAATTGCGTGAATCAAGATTAATGATAAGCTCTACATAAGTTGTTGTTGAAATGGCTTAATATTGCACTGCAATTAATGGACAACTCTTTGAGTGCTCACTGAAGAGGAGTTTGGCTCCAAATCACTGATTCAATCAAAGATAGGCTTAGAATTAGCGACAAATAAAAACCAAATCCAAGAATGAAAATCAGATTAGTTTTAGATTCAATACATTTATTGAGAGAATAATTGGATGAATCCTTTTGTAAGAGAATAGAAGTCCTTTTGTTTGACTCATTCACTCAATAATTCAATTTCATGGTTTCAATCGATCGCTCCTTTAATTAATATTTGATTAGGTCTTAGAAAGGCTTTGGTATAAAATTGACTTCACTTCGAATAATAAGCAAATTATTAATTAATTATTTTGTCTAAAATATAGTTCAACACATTTTTCATTACTTTAATGAAGTGTTCAAAAACTTATATATCAGTTGAGAACTGGGTCAAGTATTTGATGTCCATGGTAACAGTGGTCATGGAAAACATACCTGTTATAAATTAGCAAGAGTACAAAACATTTCGTTATAAATTGTATAATTGCAGTAAAAGCTACACAATATTTATGAGAATAATAATACATTTATGAAAAGAGTATTTTTCGTGTGTGAAAGAGCCATTAACACATTACACAGTAAAAGACATTAACAATTCTTAAATACAATTTTTAATATAAATGTGGTCATAATTTGTAACATGCTGATTTAGCGGATGAATTGAAGTATAATTTGTGATAATCAGTATATTTATATAATTTTATTGAATTATAGTTTGGCTGACATTTGCAATGATTACACTTAATATCTGTAATAAATGTCTCATTTCTCAGTTTTTCATAATTTTGAATAATTTATTCTCAATTTACCGAAGAAATCGATGCTTCAAATCATTAATATCTTAAGTCGACGACAAATCATTTAGGAATTACAAGAAATATATGTATTCACTGCACAAAAAATGTCGATTTTTATATCAATCGAGAGTTTGGGAGAGTATGGGATCCAACACTTCTGCTTGAGATGAGATCTTTAATAAAAAGAATTGGTTTTTGTCATACTCTTCATAAGTCTTATGAAGTTTTCAACACTTTTAGACAGAAGGCAACGAATAAGAAAATGTGAGATATTATGCATAAGTCAGACAATAAGCAAATTTCTGACTCAATATTAAAGTTTTGCGTTTGACTGACAAATATGTGAACAGAATCTACTAATTTAGTCGTCTGTTTGGCAGATATGTCGTGTCATTCAATATTATGCTAAGAGTCGCCAAATATTATAGCACTCAAGAACACTACCGATCGCCCCGCGGTCTATCACGTCGAGAGAGAGAGAGAGAGAGAGAGAGAGAGAGAGAGAGAGAGAGAGAGAGAGAGATTCACTCCTGTTCTCGACGTTGAGTATAGTCTCTGAATGAGTTGAATAAAAATTAGAATTGTGTGAACCCTTCTTCACTTCACTCTACTTAAAAAAATATCCATATGTTTACCAAATAGAGTGTAATATAAAGAAGGGATGGCCAACATCTATCATCTATCAGCTCAACAGTCAGATAAAATGGTCAAAGATGTCTTAACCTTTCTAGTTGTTTACTATTTAAAGTCCAAGACCTATGAATTTCCCAAGGCGATATTTAGAAAAAATTCAAATCAGATGAATTTATAGAAAGCCCCCTTGGTCATTCATGATATGAAGTAATGGAATTAGAGCTCAAAAGTGTTCTTCTGTTGTGAGGAGTTGTGGATCCCTTACTGTTATCAGTGTCTAAAGCTTTCAATAGGAGCTGTGAAACATCTGCCCATTTCTCGCCTCTCTTTTTCTACTTTTTCACTTAATTCTTGAACTGATTCATGACTTAATGCCTTCACTTTTCGCGGTATTCAATAAATTGTGACTCAAATCAATTGGTTTAACGAAACGTCAAAAAATGGAACTCTATTTTTATTTTCATTTATTTTAATTGAAAGCCTTTCAATCAAACAGTTGTTTAAAGTGACTCAACACCTAATACCAGAGAAACTCAAACTTATATTTTATATCAATTTATATACTAGCTTTATTTAATTCTTTTAGAAACTTATTTCAAAATTATGTAAGAATTACTTACAATTGGGCACAACTTTGATCACTTTTTCTTAAAGTTTCAGATATATT
>JAQGCS010001718.1:0-12589 GCA_034702105.1 Fuscozetes fuscipes | reverse complement strand
GAAACGGCCATTTTTGATGGAGATTTCATTTGGGTGTAAATGTAGTGGGAATTAGGTTTGATCCGAACTTGTTTATAATTATATCATTTGTATTGATTTTATATTTGTTTATTTGATAAAAATTTGAATTTTTGGATTTATATATTCTTTATTTTTGGTTTTTGAGATTTTTAAAATAAGGGCTTGAAATGATTTGATAATTCAAAATTAGGCATTCCGGGTGCAACATTTTTGCTCCAATGTCTCAACGCTACGCTACGCATATGAATGTGTAGTATCGCGTGACCACACTTTGCATGTCTTCTCACTCCGTCTCCATTTAATTAATGTATGAATGAATTCCAATCAAAACAACAAATAATTGCTGAGAAAAATATTTGACGAATACTTATGTTTTGATTTTATAACCAAAAGAATTCAGTAAATGAATGCAAGAATCGATAGAAATCAAATCAATATTCAATCAATTCTCAAGTCTTCTATTTTTGATGGAGTTTTGAAACCATTTTATTGGCTGTTCAGTTGATGGTTCGCTTATGACTAGAAGGCGTCAAGGTCAATGACCTTATCGTGGCCATTCACTAATGAAATTAAAAAATAATCTTATTTGATATATTTAATTTTTACCTAAAAAAGTTAAAAGTGGTTAGGTCATACAACTTGTATGATACAAGTGAAGTAATTTATCAATTGCTATATCGATCGGCAAAACATATCTCATTAACACATTTCAAATGCAAGTGTTGTCTCGAGTCAAGTGATTATTCTTTTTTCAAACATAAAACTTTGCCAAAAGTTAAGAACTCATATAAAAAGATTCAAATGAAAGACTCAATAGATATGTTTCACATATTTTCCATGCTTTTACTACAATTCATAGAAATGTATTTCTTTTAAATTTAAGACTTAAGGCATTCCTTTAAAATATTTATGAAATCAAAAATTAACAAAAGACTTGAAAATAAAGTCAATATTTGAAAAAATTGAATTTCATTTTATTCTTTAATTGAATTTTATTCAACGAAAAATTGGGAAAAATAAGTAAAAATCAAACGAAAACATTACAAAAATAACAGTAATTACAGAATATTCTCTTTAAATAAAATTTCGAATTAAACAAAAAACAAATAACTGAATAAATGTTAACTAAAATAACAATTATTAGAATATTAGATATTAATCAATACTAACAGCGAATAAATTCATTTATGAGATAATTAACGAAAAAATAAGTAATAAATATTATTAATTATTAACGCATTTCAATGAAATAGAAGTTCCTTTTGTTATATGTTTGTCACACTTTTATCAGTCATTTCCATTAAATTGGTTGAGGTTTTGCTGTAAATCAAATTAATTGAGTAATTGAAACAATTATTGTTTTGTTTACAATTAATAACATTTTGAGTCCAATTCACAGAATTGAGGTTCTCTTCAGACGATTCTTTTCTTAACTTTTCTGTCTTTGGTTTCAACTCTTTTGTTCCATTTTTGTCATTCAATAGTTTGAGTGCTTTTCGTAGATATTTCTCACTTTTTACAGTCATTTGATCTGAATTTTCATCAGTCGTTTGGTTCGGATATTTCCTCCTAATCTGTTCCAAGAGTTCTTTGCGGTCCCGAACGAAGTGTTCGCATTGGAATTCATGCCATTCGTTAGGATCGACAGCAGTGCCCAAACCCGGATTCAGAGCTGGATTCTGTCCGTTGAGCACAAAATTATTGACACTAATGGGCAGCGAATAAGTGTTTGTCTTCTTTTTGGACTTTAGTCCCAATTTGTGAAATCCATATAAATTCAATTGACGGACAAATGAAGAGATATTTTTAGTCTTAAAGTGTTTGAAGTCATTTAAGTAATGCTTTTGAAACAAATAGTAATTTATAAGAATGGACTGTCCGTCGGCCGACCACTTAATTGCACCCGTTTTGCACTCACTTATGATTCGCCACAACTTTTCGGGAAAACGGATCAAATTTGACTTCAAATGCAATGAATTGATTCGCGATTTTTTCTCTTTGGTTTTGAGATCATATGCTTGAGTCTTATTGTGAGGAATAGTCTGTGAATTTGCAGCCATTCGCCACAACTCATGGCAGTCACCGGAAGCAAAAGTGTGGTCTATGGCTTCCCTCTCATCCATTGGTCCCAACACTTGATCGTCGTTTAAGCAGTCAATCGATTGACTCAATGTCTGCAGATATGAGGCCATCATTTGATCTGTTGGTCCGTTGGAAGTGTGATATTCGGGCGCATCTGATGACTGCTTCTTATCGGTTGTTTGGTTGTCTTCGAGCGGCAAAAGTGGTGGCAATTGATGTTCGAAGTCATCGATTGACCAAATGGTGACTCTATTCTGTTGAATGTCTTCAAATGGATTGTAATCAAAGTCCAAGCTTTCCATCACTTGATTGAGACAACACTGGCTTCAAATAAATTGTTTGCTTATTATTTGTATATAAACTTCAATTCATTTTAAAGTTGAATAATATCTGATTTGATGACTGGTTTTCACATATTTGTTGTTAGAATCAATTGTCGGCCAATTGTGTAATCAATTGACAGACGACTCAATCAATGATTTCAAAAAATGATTCCAAATGTTTTGATTGGCTTTTATTGGTTCTCAAAAGCAACCAATCGGTCGAATCATTGATTACGCAATTCGTATGACTTTATATGACATCATTTGAATGGCTTTTAATTAAATTATGGCTTATTTTTAAGCTTTCAGTTATTTTTAATTAATTTAATTGATTAAAGCTTTTAAACTATTTATTAACTCATTGATCAAAAGGTTCTTTTAATTATATTTTAGTTATTTTTGAATAATCACTAAATTATGAATTAAACGCATATTCATTAAAGAGCGTACTTTTTAAAGAATTCACTAATAATGAGATTGAGGGCTTAATTGTGGCTCAGAATTGTGGTCATACCTAAGGCATACCCAAGGCATACCTATATTCCAAATAAGTACAATATTAGTTATAAGATAAAGTTTGTCATTACTTCTTAGAGTAGCCCTTTTATCACCGAAAAACCTATACTGTGTTTTTGCCTCAATTGTTGGACACCACAAACATTGATCACTAATAAGTGGTTACTTGAATCTTGTCTATGAAGATGTGAGAACAGGATGAGGCACATCTTATCGTTTTTCATAAACGTTTGAACCTTACTCATATCTGAATTGTTTGATTTATAGGCAATGAATAGATATGATGGCCGACAGATGAGGACTTTGCCCAACAGTAGAAGAAAGGCTAAGAAATACAGAATATATGACACGTTTGATGTCAAGTATTCTAACATTTATTGTCCAAAACATGGCTTCAAATCAATTGATTCACATTTAGACAAATATAAAAGATTTGAGACTTTAGAGCAGTATCTGAGCGATAGAATCAAAGCCACCGCTGAACTCAACGATCAAATCGCTTCTGATTTAAGTGATGACAACTATGAAGACATCGATGACACCGACTATGAGTATGAAATGGAACTCAATTCTCAATATAATAACCCAAACGATCAGTACATCCCTTCAAATACTAATAACAATCAAAAGAGTGGTTTTTCTTCAAAACTGTTGAACTTTTTCATAAACTTCTGGTATTGTCTTACAGTCAGCCAATCATATAAAGAACAAATGAGAAAAAGACGAGTCAGGGGTCAGGGATTGACCGCTGCTAACAGTGTGTCGATGATCGACAAAACCAGTCGAATATTATTTCCCTTCGTTTGGGTTTTACTGAATCTTATTTATTGGGTTTTTCTCATTATTGAGAGGAACAGTGAATTCAAAATGTGGTCAAATGACTAAATGCGTTCCTCGACTAAAGTATTTGTCGCAAATGAATGGAATGCATTCAAAATTTAAATTATTTTATATCATAGATTTTTCTTCGTTTCCTTTTCTGAGCAAATCTGTTGACAAGCAATCGATGTATTGATAACTGTCCTAAAGTTGAGTTTATTTCCAATAATATCTAAGAAAATCTCGTTTTTGATAATCTATTTGTGAAGAAAATGATTGATTGGATCGATATTTGGATCCAATGAAGTAAATCCCAGAAATAAACTGAAACTAAAGCTATACTTAACTCAAATAAATTGAATCTAATATTTGTCGACAAATTGATAGCAAAAGGTTTTAGAAATAAAATTAATCCAAAGTTTTATAAAATTGATTTATTATTAAATGTAATGTTATGTCATCGCAAATACGTTATAATAGACTCCAAATAAGTAGCATTTCATTTGGTGTCACTACTGTTTGGACACTTTTACATCAAATGGGAAGTCATATATTTTAGACTAAAAATCAATTTTTGATCATTTTATTGGTCGTATGTATTGATTCCTTTTATCAGTTAAACTAATGACAGAAAACATGATTTTCAACGAAAATCTCAATAAATTGCGAATCAAATAAATTTGTTTTGTTGGTCGAACTTCATCTCTGCTCTCAAGAATGTATACCAATAGACCAAATTCATTATAATGAAAGCCAGAGGAAAGATAACCCGCGATATTCTGTCGATTTTCGAAACACTATTCAATTGGAGTGAAATAGGCGGACGACGACGCGATTTGCGACCACTGAATGTGTTTCGTATTGAGGCACGAATTGAAGACAAACGACTAAAGTGGTGGCCGTTCTCTCTCTGTCGCGGAGATGGCTGTTTGTGGAACTCATGACTACTTCTGAAAGAACTGGTTGTTGGCTGTTGAATGTCATAGTCGTAGTCATACTGTTCTAACGGCGGCTGAGATATTGGTGATGAAGACAAAGAAGACATGGCTTCCAAGTTATCCCGTTTAACGACAATAACACCCCGATCACGTCCCGTCGAATATATCTCACTCTGTTGTCTGCGGAACTGATTTCAACAAATTATAAAAATAATATTTAAATAGTTATAAATTGTTTGCAAAAGTTATTGAATTAGAATAAAAGTGAACACAAATAGAATATTAAACCAAATTATTATCAAAATAAGTGAATAAGAATTGAGATAAGTTTTCGAACTTATATTTGCAACTATTATATTAATATTATATTAACTCATTTTATGGTATCATTCGATTCGATTTTATGATTTTATCGAAATGAAGACCAAAAGTGTGGAATATTTTATCAAGGACAAAGATTTATTTGGTAAGCTTACAATTTGCGGAGGCTCCAGTGTATTTTCTCTGAGGTCACCATTATATTCATTATCGTTAGTTATTTCACTAAAGTTGTGTTCATTTATATTACTAGTTGTCAGATCAGAACTCATAACTTTGCGCACAGAATGAGCACCGTCATCTTCAAACTCCTCATCACTCGAATACTTATCCATATCATTGTTATTATCGACTTCTATGAGAGCTGTCGGAGAGAAGTAATACTCTCCCGAACCTCAATATAACGGCTCAGATAAGTTTATTACTCTCAAAGTAAGTAAGAAAATAAATACCAATTTTTGTGAAGAAGTGTACGAAACCGAACTCAAGAATTGTGGCCGAAATGAATGCAAAACTAATGTATACGAAATAGTCGAGTGCTGTCAGACTTCACATAAGATAAACAAAACAATCGTTTAGAAGAGAGTCCATAAAAATACAAATAAACAAAACAAAGAGACTCAAGAGGTTTGACCAAAAATATAGGATAAACTCAAAGACTGACTGACTAGGGCACTTTTGGCAAATCGTTCCTTAGTTCCAGGCCCAAGAATGTCATAGTGAGGACAGTCGTCAATCCTAAGTCAATGAAAGTTTCAATGAATTATTGAACAAAATAATCAAAAGAATATATGGAATCATACCTAAAGTGATTCGATCGGCTTTTATCACCAAAAAAGACAAACAAATGTATGATTTAAAAGATAAATAAAATGATTGCAATACCCGTCGCCTCTCTGTTTATCCAAAAGCTGTAATTTTTAGAAACAATACATTTTACAAACTATTTGATGAATCAAATCGATAATACCTGACCCATGAGAGTACAACTAACATAATGCACGGCGCGTATACTTCAATCACAAAAGATCCCATATGCCTTTGGAAATGAAAGCTCGCCAACAGAATAGAGTATGGACCATCTATATCCAAAATGATCAGTGTTGTTCTATTATTAAAATAACTGTTAATACCTTTGCGTTGGTCATTAGTCTTGTTAGTGACGGGAACGGCAATCAGGTCAAATTGAGACATTTTCATATCTGGATTGATGACAACTTTTCGCACGGGATTCCACGTATAGATTACTTCTTCCATTGAATATCCGACTGTTTAGCGATTAAAATAAATATTAATTATAATTTGAATAACTGTCGGCAAAAATAATTGCTTACAACTGCCTAAAGCCAGTGGACATCTCTGTTGTCAAATGATGCAAACCAGAGATTTGGACTCAGATTAGAAGAGGTTGTGCTCATAATCATTCAATTGAAAAAGGCTTTACTTGCGTATCCATTGGGAAATTCTCCAAATTCATCGGACAGTTGGCTGTTATTGTCATTCTATTGAATGAATTTGGGTTAAACTCATTGATAATTGAATGCTTATCTTAGATATAAAAGGTTTTATATAACTGTACCTGGATGAATAGAGAACTTTTCCATCAGAATAGATGCGGACAAATTTATTGGGAAGAGTTATGACGTGCATATGTGACTGTCTTGAGTTTAGGAAATATGTTGGGGGCTGTTGTGAACACACAGCAAATAACAAAACCAAAGATTACTTGAGAGCACTCAACCAACTTCTTCTCCATTCTTATAATAACTGATACTCTTCTGAATAGTTATTCTCTGCTAATGTCGTTATATTTATAGCATATGTGAAGCTTCATATCCTCGTTAATATAGTGGGGATAACATTGCAATACTGGTAATTGACTCAATCAAAATCCAAATCACAGAACACTTATGTATCTGAAGTTTCATTTGATTCTTGGAAGGCATTCATTAGAAAATGAAAAGCATTTTGACTAAACATTTCATTTTTTCGATAATAATAACTCTAATCTCCTTATTATTACTAATAATCATTAGTTTTATGAGAATAGCATTGAATTTGAGTTCAAATAACTATTTCTTATTTTTTTTAACATTTGATATAATTTTGAGAATTGAATCTTCACTTAAAATAAGTCCTTAGAAAATATGATCAAAAATTGGATATATTTGAAGAGATATAAAGAATTGGAAGAAGAGATTGATTTCCTTTTGTTAATCTATCCGTCAATTGAGTGAATGAAGTGCTCCAAAAAGGTCTACACAAGTGTTGTGGTTATGACTTAAGACTCAATTCGGATGAAATGATCGATAGATTATTGGATTGAATCATAGCTTACTTTCCAAATCCTGTCCAACATATATATGGAAAGGGCTAATGCCGGTGGACTCAGTGTTTGGTTGACATTCATTTCCATTAGAGATCTGGTCTTATATGAAAGACGTGTGTCAGTCCAAGTCTGACGAAAATAACAGTCCATTACGTATGTCTAAAACCATTTCAATCAAAGTTTACACAATCAATAAAACTTTACAAATAAAGTAGAGTCACAGCTCTACTCATACCACAACAGTTACTGTTCGATACATACCATATCCATCTCAGATATTGGACCCATACTTCTCACGTGGAAATCGATAAAAACTTCTGTCGGCGGACCTTAAGTTTTGATTCAAAAATCGATTACTTTTTCGATAAAAGAATTTTTATTCAGTTGTAAAATATTTGGAAAATATAAAATACGGCCAATTAATCAACAATTCTTTCTCTGTTAAAATCAGTGGACTTTATTATAATTAGCTAGATTCAATTCTAGTGGGAGCTGCACTCCCTCACCTTAATTTAACAGCCACCAGAGTTAAACAAACATTGACGAGGGTGTCTGTGGGAGTATATCTGTCAGGATATTATGCTAAAACTTCTTCGAAAATTTGCAAACATCAGGTTTTTTTTTAAAAAATTGACCCATTAAAATTTTGGCGACATGGAGACCTGTAGTAATATAAACTGAATTCAAATTTAAATTAATTAAATTAGTTTAAAGTAATTTATATCAATTTAAATCGGATTTAGTGCTAATTTAGGAACAAAATTCTGAATATATTCGATTGTTTTTGCACACATTTTGCACCCATCTAACTTTATCTCTCCTCTCCCACTAGTATTTGAGAAAAATAGTGCTCCTCATGACTGCTCTGAAGTGGAGGAGCTTGCCAATGCCTCATTGTGAACTTAAGGCAAGTTTTCGGATTAAAAGGCGAAACAACTGTCAAACTGAAGCGAAAGTTTTTCAAAAATTGATCTTTGTCAATTTATATCTTATTAAATTTTGATGAAATCTCACTCATTTAACCTTCAAATGCATTAATGAATATATAAGTACTGTACAACCTTTATATAAGACCCGTCGTTATAATCCCTCCCCGATATAGTTCCTCAAACGGCAAAACCATTTGTTATCTCCATAGGCAGTAATGTTCCAGTTAAAAAAACATTATAAATGTGATCTTCCAAAAACCTTTTCACATCATAGTTGAGATTCCGGAATTTCTTTCAAATAACACGTTTTTTAAGATACTCCTGAAATTTTAAAACATGTGAATTGCCTTCGTCCCTACATGGGTTGACCTAGGTAAGTTCTGATTTCACCATTTGATAACTTTTGGGACGACTTCCGTACGTGGCAGTGACCGGGAGTGGTCATGGCATATATTTTTGGAAAACTTAGGTCATAGGGAGTTCAAATATATATGTCCTAGGTGCAACAAATGAATTTGAAAATTTTGAATTTTTTCAAATAAAACTTAATAAATTTTGTAAATATTAATGGTTAATTGGTTTATGTACATGCTGGACACTTTTTCGCACCAGGGGCATTAGGGTGACTTTCGCGCGGTCGCAGAAGGTTAAAAATGTAAGTATGTATTACCTTTGGCGGGAGCGCAGTAGAGTGCTCCCAATGCCCCTGGCGTGAGAAAGTGCCCAGCATGTACATAAACCTATTAACCATTTATATTTGCCAGATATATTGAAATTACTTATGACTTAAGCTTTCCAAAAATATATGCCATGCCCACTTCCGGTCACTGCCACGTACGGAAGTCGTTTGGACTGAAACGGCCATTTTTGATGGGGATTTCAATTTGGTAAATTAATAAAAATAATCAAAATTAATAAATGGTGTAAATGTAGTGGAAATTGAGTTTAAAGCGAACTTGTTTTATGTGGAATTTGGAACTACTTTGCGCAATAAGATCATAGATAAAATCACATTTTTTTATTGCTAAGCATTGTCCTTTCACATTTTTATTATACAAATAATACAAATAATAAAAGGAAGATTTATAAACTATATGGGTGTCGAAGATTTAGAACTTATAATTAAAAAGGTTTCATAATTGTAACTATTATTCAGTTTTCTAGTTTTTCCCCAAATTATTACTAAATTAATAAACTAGGGTTAATTTGAGCATATTATACTAATTTAGCAATAGTCAAACCAGGTTATATCACCTTCTTTATAATCTTTCCCTGGTTACAGCCTCCCAATTGTTCAAGTCACTCTCATTAAAAATAATGTTTAAGTATAACCTTGTTATACTCCTTAACTCGTTATAATCAACCAAGCCGAAGATATCCAGGTTCGACTGTATTATGTAACCTTTCTTAATTCTATATTAAAATGTTTTGAAGCAGATAAAGTAAATATTGTTTGTATAGAGTAACTAGTTAATACAGTAATGTAGTTAATAGTCAATGGTTTTATTATTTTAAGGTTTTATATAACCGAAAGTAATGCATAAAATTTGCTGATTCTGTGGATATTGAGAGCGATTTTCAGTCAATTCAATGGAGACATGAATATTGGTTTGACTCATATTATGTGCAAATTGTGTCAAAACCACTATAACTATGAACTGCCTTCTAAGCATTTATGGCTTCAAAAATGTCGATTTAAGTTTTTACCGTCGATGACAGTTATCACCGAATTTGTTTAAACATTTTTTTGCATTCAATGAAATTTTTATGGCTTTTGACGCAATAAAAAAGAGATGAGAATAGGATTGAATTGTTTAGAATAGGTTTGACAACAAACTATTCAAATCTTTAAATTTATTTTCAGCTGAATTTGTGGAAAACAATTCAAAGGTTCAAAATAAGCTAAATAATAGTATTTCAATAGTATCACAATAATAGTATCTATTCTTTGAATGCACTAATATTTGAATTTTGGAAGACTTTCTCAAAACAAATTGATTCGAAAGAACAGAAAATATGGTACTAAACACTTGAGAAGATTCCTCGGAGGGAATGTCCTCTAATTTGATGCTAAGGTTTAGTAAAATAGAACCGCAATTATTTTTATTCATTAAATTATAGCCCAGAGTCAAAACATAGAAAGACACTCAAAGCAGACAATTGTTTTGGTGAAACATCTTTTCTACGAATTAATAAAATGATTCACAAAATCATAAATGAGTTTAATTCAATTTTCATAGAAGTTATTCAATTAAATAATGAGTTAACACATAAATATCTTACCTCCAAAATCTGGTCGAATGTGATAATCATACCCAAGAAGCAATTGATCCAAAAGATCAGAAACGTTTGTATTTTGATTTCGGGCGAACTCTCCCGAGGGGTCGGATCTGATTTTATACGAACTTATTTTTAATTTCAAGTTATAAATGACATATGAATGGAATTGTCATCAGTTCTATACCTGGATTGTACTCTGTTTGACCACAAACTCAGAATAGCGATGACAACGATTGTGACGAAAGGCATGAGTTTAGTGTTAAGAAAAGAGCACTGATTAGTTTTTTTATCTGTTGCGGAGAACGGATGACGAAAATTCAATCAAATGAATGTTCGAACAGTTTGTTTGGTTAAGTCAATCGACACATTAGTTTTCTGATCACATCCTTTATTGAAAAAACTGATTAAAGCATAAAATGATAGCTTAAGCAATAGATTTTGTGTCAACGAAAGGTTTACATAAAAAGTTAATTAAAAGTATAATTAGTTGTAATTATTTCGATCAATATTTTGGCTCAAAATAATAAAAGAGTTGTTTTCGCATAGAATTCAATTTGTGTTCTATTATAGTGAAGTGAGAGCACAGAATTTGTTCAATAATCGTATGCTTTAGACCTGAGCTCAGCCCTCAACTCAACAATTATAAGGTTTTTGTAAATTTATTTCCGACAACTGTTCTTACAGAAGGTTTCGTTTGCTAAGAAAATGTGATCAATTTGCTTGCTGACACATTTCATTTGAATATTATATACAATATTATGCACTAATATTCAAATTAGTTAAGTACAAACCAGGGATGCGCAATCAAATATATTCACAAATTCCCTTAAAAATTTTGGCAAATTTTTTCTAAATCGCCTCATTTCAGGTTAACTGTGATAAATGAGGAGGAATATGGAAGCTATTTATCTGGAAACTAACTGATTTTAAGGCTTATCAAGCTATGAATGTGAACTACACACTGGTCACCTGGCATCACAAATTGAACGCTACCCCTGCAATAGATTTGAAACAGAATTTATTGATAGAAATTTCAATTATGTGATGGAATGAATTACTTATGATAAGTAGTGAGAATAGGCTCTTATATAAGTATTTGTGCAGAAACAGTGTACAAAAAGCCGAATCAGGTACTGGAGATGTGCTTAACTCAACTATTTGAGACTCTCTGTATTCTGAGTGCGACAAAAAACTTATTAATACATAAGCCATACATTCATTAAGTATTATGAAAATAAAGTATTAGTCAATGGATTGCATATCAAATTCATATGAAAGGAGAGTAGACTTCAGTTAATTTAATATTCAGCGATGCATACAATTTACGAAATTAACCCAAAATTAACTTAAAATCCATTCACTGAAGCGTTGCTTTCTAATCACTTAAAAATCTTTCTATTGATAAACAATGCATATCAGGGGTGCGGAAGGTACCTGATCTCAGGGGGTCCCTCGGACCAAAAGGTCAGGTGGTATACGGAGTATTTTTCTGACTCGTCAGAAAAAACACAAAGGGCCCCTTTGCACTTTTTTTTGACTGCCCAAAATTTCGAGGGCGGGGGGGGGGAGAAGCGGCAAATAATTTCACCAAATATTTGCCGCCTCGCTTCCTTCGTATTTGGCGTTTGCTTCGTTAAAAACCTTACATTTTGCCGCGAGGTCCAAGCGAGGCGGCGGGGTGTCCGTTTTGCCTCTAATCTAGAGGGGTCTCCTGGGGAGCAAGAACTAGGAGGTATACACTCCCTTCCCCACCCCTGATGCACATCAATAATTAAATTATTAATAAAGAAATCTGAATAATAAACAAAAAGGAACAGTTTGCTATAAATTTCTAAATGACAATCATTTGAAAAACCAATAAAATTCAAAAGGATTCTAAAGGATTATTAAGAAAATTGATTATATCTTAAAAAATAAATGTAGTATATCAAACATTTTTCAGAATAAGCACAACTTTAGTGACATTTTCTTAAAGTTTCAGATATTTGATAAACGCTTCTCTCTCTCTCTCTCTCTCTCTCTCTCTCTCTCTCT
>JAQGCS010001717.1:0-12595 GCA_034702105.1 Fuscozetes fuscipes | reverse complement strand
GTAGTCTCAATGCTATCCACTGATGACCCGACGATAATCTGTTGGAGTGTTTCGACGCCAATAATAGTCACCGATTCGAAGGACAGAACCGAAGCTCTGGTTTACAGCTCTAAAGCAATATTTAAGGAATGCATATCTTGGATGACACCGTCTACTGATGACAGATAATGATTATCCTCTACTGTCCTCTACAGTAAGATATGAGTCACCAAATTGCCAGACATTGACTACAATTCACTGCAATTCTGTTCACAACATCTCAAGTATTGTTTTCCAAAGCAATGTCAAGAATTATCCACTACTGAAGTGAGGAATGCCTTCGAATCGAGCCTACCTTCACCTCCACCTAGCTATGAAGAGACATCCGGTCTATAACTGATCTTTAATCTTAATGAAGCCTAACCGGGCAGTCGTGATGTATCGCTTTGATGCCTGTCTTCACAAATGGCAAACCCATCGCAAACAAGCATTTGATTGAAGTCCTATCGATTTGACACAAACTTCAATCAAAAGGTCAGTTCATAGGTTATGCATCAAAACTCCACAAAACGACTGTTCAGTTAGGCTCCAGCAAGTTTAAAGATCCGTTATAGACTGCAAGTCTCTTCATAGGGCACAGGTAAGTACGAGTCGAAGGTATTCCTCAATTCAGTTGCAGAGACTTTCGAGCATCGCTTTGGAAGACAATACTTGATATGCTGTAAACGGATTTGCAATGAATTGTAGACAATGTCTGGCGATTCGGTGACTCATATCGTACTGTAGAGGACAGCAGAGGACAGTCATTGTCTGTCATCAGTAGACGGCGTCATCTAAGACGCATTCCGTGAGTATTGCTTTAGAGCTGTATACCAGAGCTTCGGTTCTGTCCTTCAAAACGGTGACTACTATTGGCGAACCACTCCAACAGATTATCGTCGGGTCATCAGTGGATAGCATTGAGACTACGGGTGCTCTTTGTTCGTGTCATGTGTCTGATGTTAGACAACTGTTGAGGAACTTCTTCTCTCATTTTGACTCTAATTCTGAATTCGGATCAGATTCTGACATGAAATGAGGAATGCCTTCGACCCGAGCCTACCTGCATATAATACATATGATCTCACAGGCCTACACTTATTGACATCAAAATAGTTTTGGACAAAGTTTTGGGACCACTTTGGTGTTGTCATGTCTTCTCTAATGGATGACCACAACAGAGCGATTAAGTTTCAAAAGACGGACTCCCAAAAGTCCACGAAGTAGTTGAAGGAATTTCTTGAAGTGATTACCACATTCGATCAAAAGGGTTTACTCAATACATATGATCTCACACGCGGTAAATATAGTAATTGCGATGGAGTGCGGACACGAAGATCTTCACCAGAGAATGAAGTCATTGGCAAAAAATGTTCACATAATGGACTTCACGTCAATTGACTTATTTGCCGAAAATATATTATTTGGTGTACAATATCTTCATTCTTGTATTTTTTTAAGGGTGTGGGTTTTTTAAGCGTTCGAGACTATGCTCATAATGACTTGAAGCCACCAAATATTGTGATCGTTAGGACGGTCACAACTGAAATCGCCAAGGTTGCCGACCTCGACACCAATTCCTTGTGCTGTAATGCAAAAGGACAGATCGTGGAGAAGATGGCCAGACATGCGACTCCTTGGTTTGCGTCAGCAGAAGCCCTCGCATGAGATAAGGTCAGCGATATAAGAAAGCCAGACGTCTGGTCACTCGGTCTCATTATTTATGTAATGCTGGCACCTATTCCTTGCCCTAAACCCGATAATAAAGACCCGGAAAGTGTTTCGCACAGAAATTATGTGATAAACGATTCATATGACTCGATGTTCGACAAACCGCCGAACGTTTGCGAACTGCAAATCAATGACAAGAATTTCATTGAAGGCATCACAAGAGTTGTGAAGAGACTAATGGTTCCGAACTCTTCGAGCAGAGAACTACTCGATAGTGTCTTAACCGACCAGTTCTTCGACAAAAGCAGAGAAAGAGCCTCTAAAGAGCAGCGATTCTTTGTCGATAAGAACGCCTACTATTATAGACATACAAACTAATAGTTTGACGCCATTTGATCTCAAATTAAAGTTTTCTTAAAAATCTGTTAATTTGTTTTTAATTGAGAAATAATTTGTGAAAGGTTAAAAAAATATTTTTTCTTTAATATATAAAAATTATATAAAAATATATTTAAGAGAAAAAAAGGAATAATTTTTAATAGTTTTCGAATCAATTAAGAAATGAATGAATTTTGACTTAGAATTGAATGAAGCGTCCGATTGAACCAAAAGTCACATAAATTGTCAGAAGATATGAAATATTGGATAAATATGAGTGAAGGAAATATGGCAAATGCGACAAACTATTAGAGGTTATCCCTTTTGTTCCTTTTCCCCAAGAACTTTGGCGAGTTTTGACTAAAAATAGAATCTAATATAAATGAGGTGTGAAAAGAACCTAGGTCATTCAACCATTTATTTCATTATTTTCTAATTTAGTAGCTTTTGACGCTTTGTTTCGTTTTGAAGGTTTAGTGGTTTTAGTAGTTGTAGTGGTGGACACGTTTTCTTGTTTGAGGTGGGTCGTTTTAGTTCGACAGCCCTCCACCGCTTCCACAGACTTCTTGAATATGTTCCAGACGTCGTCGGAGTGTATACACAGCGAACCGCCGCCTCTTTTGAATTGCGATTTCATTCGATTGATGTCAGAAATACAGGTATAGCTTCGGCCCGTATTGTCACTACTGATAACCCATTTTGAGTGATCTTCAGTGGAATTCCAGTCAACGCTATTGATAGAAGTGATACCAATTTTGTCGATGTTTTGCACTTTATATTCGTCGGTACAGTCGGAGTCCAACTTCTCTCCGGCGCCGTTACGCCAACTTTGGACCAAAAGATCTTCTTTGAAATAAGTGGCGATTAGTCCGGAATACATATCTTTCGGATATTTATTGCTCTTCGAGAATGTGGTCAAAACCACTCTTTAATTGAATTATTTTTTAAGAAGTTGTGATAAATCAGATCAAAAAACGAACCCATTTTTGGTCTCAATATTTGTCTCAATATTCGAATCGTTTTTAATCCACTTTTTATTTACTAAATCCGAGAAATACTTTGACTTTTGGCTCAAAGTGTCTGTAATTTTAATTCCGTAAATATTTGGTCTCATTATAAGAAGATTAACAGCAATGCTATTAAGAGTTTTGGAGTCCTCCCATTTGAGACTCACACATAGGGCTGTCTGTCCGTTGTGTCTGGCATTTGAAGGGAAGTCATAGTCTTTGTCAAGTGATGGGAATTTAGGCGCCGAATGAGTCAACCAAAAGCCTCCCTTAGAATCGATGGCTAATAAACCTTTTGAATGCGCAGAACTGGAACTAGTTGAAACTAAAATACAATTACAATAATATAGCAAATTGTTGGCCACAAACTTGGAGACTGATCGCTGTATACGACATAAGACAGGTCCTTCGAAGACTTTTTAATTCCACTTATAACCGGACTAATCGTTTGACCGAAAAGTGACTCTTTTTTATTTATACCAATTGAGGAATGGATCCAATCGTTGGCCGATTTGATAGATGTGTCGGTAATATAAGTGTATCCGTAACCAGACTTAAGAATATCGATGTGAGAGGTCTCCAATTTGGGAATTTTGTAGACAATAAACCAGTCAACAGGTCTTCCCTTTTCATCCAAACAACTCAATTGAAAACTCAATTTCGTTGAAATCAAATTAATTACAAAAACACTAAAAATATTCAAAAACATTACAATTGACTCAAAAAAAGCAAATGAATTGAAATTAAAATCAAAAACAATAAAAACGAATCGATTGTCAAAAAGAGCGACAAAAGTGTTGTAAACGGATATTATTCGTCAAATTCATTGCAAAAGTCTTCAAATGTTTATTATTTAATACTTTTAAGAATCATTTAATTAGAAAATAATAAGTGAAGTCATTTGATAGTCCAATAAAATTGCAACTCTATATTGAATCAAGATTCTTGATAATCTTTTTTGTTTAAACAAGATAAAAATTAGAGTGAAATGCATATCATTGCTTGATAATTGACTTTAATAATGAAGGCATTACAGAAATGTATTTAATGATTTTCAATTAATTTAAGACTAATTCTCTTCAAATTTGTTTGCATTTTGTGAGTGAAAGTGAAATACCATTAAGTTTTGAAAAACATATGAGAGTGACGTCCGATATACTCATTGGACTCACTGTTTGTTAGTAGACTTTCCCAAACTTTCTCAGACTCTGAGCGCCTTTTTTCAAAACACAATAAATATTTTATTAAACATTCAATCAATGAGTAAATTGTTTAATAGTTTGTCTCTAATTATGATAAGTATTTTGATTTCAACAGAGTATCCAAAAGTTGAGTTGAATTGCCGTCAGATGTAATGAGACATCGAAGACACTGATCAGCCGTTGTCTTCTGGTTTTCGCTCTTGAATTCAGTTAAATTCAATATCTCTGTGAATAAGAAGTAGATATCGATGATGTCCTCATCCATCCTGTTCTCCATTAATTGTTTGTGTTCCTGGTCTTGATTTTTCATTTGTTGTTCAGTCATCATATAAGATGTGACAAAGTCTGCAATCTTCACATCAATGAGGTCTTTGTCTCTGTCTCTGTAGAAGAAGAGCACATTCGAAGACTTGATGTTTCCGTGATTTATGCCGTTTTCGTGCAAATACTTCAGAGTTTGGGCCAAATCTTTAGTCCAAGACTTTGTTAATTCAAAGGCGAGACGTTGTTTTGCGCGACGCCTGTGTTTAAGTAATATCTGGAGATTGCCCTGAGCCAACTCCATCAATAGAAACCACTGCTCAATATTCGTCAGCTTCAGTGCAAAATAGAAGTCAACGATTCCATTGTTTTTAATGGTCATCAAAGCATTGATCTCTTTTTGAACGGCTTCGGCCACGTCTTCGACTCCCAGTTGTCGGCGCAGAGGAACGTCTATGTATTTGAGTGCAAACGTATTGCCCGCTTCGGGCCGTTTCTTCTTATGTAAAATCTCACATTTAAAGTCTTTAACAAACTTATCGGCGCTGAACTCATTTGCAAACTCTCCCTCATATACGGCCCCATATTTGCCTTTTCTGATCAGTTTTCCGATATTTACCGAACAGTCAGCGAATGATTTGATGACTTTCTCGCAGATAACTGTTGGGTTGAAGGAGTGAATGTCAATACTTTCTGAACTAGGACTTCCCACGCCTCCACTTGAAGCCATCCCTTAAAATGAACAGAATAAAATCGGTTTAGATTTAAAATTACTGATTGTTATGAACAAAAGCACGAACATAAGCACGAGGGTCTTCTTTATTATTTGAAAGCTCTTGTTTTTGCAATTAATTTCAAATACAAATATTTGTTTCGATTACATTTGTTTTTGTATTTCGATTGCATTTCACAAATAGTTTAAAGTTATGGGTAATTTGACCTCTTACCACCCTGTCCTCATTAAACATACCATACAATCTTCAGAAGACGAGTCACTTTACAAAGAGTTAAGTGAATTGACCGGGTTCACTTATAGGCAAATAGAACAACTTCACAAGAGATTCAATGATCTCATCGAATATCGAAATACACCGGACGAGATACCGAACCAATTACTCCGACCCAATGACTTGGAATTAATGATTCCGAGGTTTCGCGTAAATCCGTTGAAAAAAAGAATAAAAGAAGTTTTCTTCAGTTACGCCAAAGACCAGCAGAATATGAGTTTCGAAGAATTTATTCAAGTTTTGGCCAAATTCAGGAGTTATTTGGGAGAACCCGACCATATCTTTGAGAGGAAGAAGAGGGAAAAATTGGAATTCATTTTCAAAATATATGACATCGACAGCAGCGGATATATAACAGTACAGGAAATATTCGATACCCTCGAACCTTTTCTCAAAAAACAGGATGAGCTCATTCATAAGCACGACTCGGGCTTTACGAGAGATCAACTTACTAAAATGGCTGAAAACATGGTCGCGGATATGGATAAAGACAAAGATAATGTCATTTCATTCGACGATTTCTGTCAGAGTATGGCTAACATTGACATCGACTCCAAGGTCAATTTGGCGTTCCTTAACAGAAAAATTTGAATTTCTATCAATAGAAGCAAAAGAGTTCTAAATTTAATATTTTATTATTCATTACATTCATTCATATTTACAATATTTTAATTCAATATTTATAACAAATTTATTGATTTATTTATATTTTTGAGTAAAACTCTATATAAATGGTTTTATTTGAATTTAAAATTAATTGAATGAAGTTTTGAAATCAGAAAAATTTCGGTTTTCGATGATTACAAACATTAAGATATCGAAGTTTTGACACTAAATTATGCAATCGTTTCAAGAATTTAAACGAATTCATTGAATATAAAAATAATATCCAATACTTTCCCTTCAGATCTAAAACTGACTCTCATTTAAATTAAATCATAAATCGATTTGAATTCGAAAACAATTTTAGTTTTATTTCATTGGATTTTCACTCTTTGGTTATTGAAACCGAAATCCAAATTAATTTCAAAAATAATCCCTTTATTTCTGTATTTGCTTTCAATCGGGTCTATTCGGGTGCGGATCGATCTGCACAGAGGACAGAGTTTAGTCTCAATTGTATACAAATTTTATTTGAAAAATAATTACTTCTGAATATGCGGGCGGAGGCAGTGCTGGACTGTAATTATGCACATAGGCATACATTGGTGTGAAACGAGTGTCACCAATAATATCCCCGTCCTCGTCATCTCCGATATCGACAGAACCACTGATACATTCGGCATAAGTAGGAGGGGCTGTTCAAAACAAATAAATATTTTTTCAAAGACTTTTAAAAATGGTAATCTTTACGTGTAGTGGTGATATCATCTAGTTCTAGAATAGAATAAGGAGGCACTGGTGGATAGAATGTAATCCTGGCTTCAGAGGGTCGCATCAATGAATCTGTGAAGCGACTATTGGATGACTGTGTTCTGAGCGGAACAGTGCCCACCACAATTGGTAGGTCTACCGCCAAATTGTATGCAATCAGAGGTATTTGTAATGTTATTCTGACCGCATATTCTACTTTAATCAGACAACAGTTGATAATAGAGGGCGAAACGGCCGGAATCTTAAGCAGCTGTGCGTCCCAGTTGGCGGTACGACGCGCCTGTATGGCCAGACCCGTCACTATTGTGAACTTGAATCGACGTGACCGCGATTTGCCACTTGCGAGGAATGTCTGCGTTTGATATAGAGTGGCATGGGGGATTACTGTCCGCCGCGAGTGGTTCTCAAACTCAGCCGTTATTGATATCGATTCGCCTGAAGTTGATTTCAAATTAATATCTTGTTATTATTTCTATTTAACTAATACCCGGACAATATCCGGTGCGGTCGGTTCTGGCGTAGAGATGGACTGGACCTGACGTACAGCACCAGCAGCACAACGATTTCTCAATACTATTCTCGACCGGTAACTGAAATAACAAATAAATGAACTTAAATGATGTGTAAAATGAGGACAACTTATCAAAACATCAAATTAATCACTAAATGAATGTTTAACTCAGACTTTGTCTAAAGTTTTAAAGTCATTAATCATTGACTGTTATTCAAGGAATTGATTCAGGGATGTGCACACTTGAGATTGCTTAAGAATTACAGACATGGTCGAAAAATTGTAGGCGAATATCCCTGATTTGAGACTCAAATTTTGAGTAATAATAATAGTAATCATAGACATTTTGTATTTTATTAAAAAATTTTCGCTTAACTTTCATATTAAATGACATTTTATATAAATACAGTGCAATCTCCCTGTTATGAAGTCGTAAATGCACCAAGAATCTCTTCATAACAGGGAATCTTCACAACAGAGAAAAGGGGCAAAAATACGAAAAATTGGTTCAAATGTTTTATTTAATGAAATGATGGGATTTTTTTTGATTATTTTTGTGGATTGAGCTGAAAATACATTATAAATGAATTGATTTGATTAAAAAATTGAAGAATCATTTCATCTGACCATAAATCTGAGTTTGTTTCACTGGATTCAAATATAATGATAATACCTTGGCTTAAATTGAAACTACATTTAGTGAAGTAATTGAGCTATTCAAAACCTTATGTCAAAATACTCTTGATATTAGAGACATGTGTTTTCACTCACTTATTTCATAAAATGATGTAATACTTTACAACACAGAAATTACTTTACCAAATATTATTCATAAGTTGCTTGATAACAGGGAGTTTTACATAACAGAGAAATTCATAACAGGGAGAGTTTTTAACATTAGATAATTATAATTATATAGAAAATCCGCCAAATCATTTAAAATTACTTTATAACAAGGAGATTGTACTGTATACTCTAAAAATATCGAATAATGGTTTTGTAGACACAATTCATTAAATAAATAGGAGTTTCAAATAAAATTGCAATAAAATAGAATCGTCTGAATTGTAAACCAACTAATAATTTGAGTTCCGATTTCAATATCAATGTTTTATTTGTTGGAAATGTTTCTGTATTTTTAGATCCCAAAGATTCTTATTTTCGAGAATCAGCTGAGAAGTCATTTGTCGCATATTTATAGAACATAACAAACAGAATATGTACTTCATTATCATTAAAACCATTAGTCATTAATATAAGAGACAAATAATGGAGAGGTAGTCGTGAAATACATTTTAAATAAATATTTAACATTCGTTAAAAGCATTGCTCTCCGAATAAATTCACTGTAATTGTAATCATTTGTTCATTACATCCATCAAAACATTTGGCACTAATTTGGAGGCAACACAAAAAGTATTACGTTTTTCTAATTTTCAGATTATTTAATCAAAAAATCATTAAAACATTAAAAATAATGGTTTTTTGCCGACATATTAAAAGAACAAAAGTAATATATTTCTGAAATTTTATCAAAAATAATTTGTGTAAAGTGTGGCCCACTTTTCTCGTTAAGTGTTGTGTTTAATCATATAAATAGCATTTAAAGTTCTAATTATTGTAATTTGGGTGAAATCTAAGCCTGAATTAAGTGAAATATAATGAAATCAATGAAAACGAGTTTTGAATATATTAAGAAATGAGAAAATTTTAGAAAAGTTCGTTACCTCTCAAATCAATCGACTGTTAAATCTTAAGCTAATTATAGGAAAAGAACATTAACTTTGCATTAGAGGAATGGAAAGATATAGTCGATAAGGCAGTTCTCTAATTTCTTAAGTTAGCTTGAAAGTCTTGGTCGTCAACAAAATAAATCATTTTGATGCAAATATATTTTGATCAATGTACATGTTTTCTTCCATTTACAAGATTTGTGAATTATTAACAAGGAAAATTGATCACTAATGCAGAGAATTCGCTAATCAATGATTAATATTTTCTTTTCGGACACAGAATAAGATTCTGAAATTCTAGAAGTGTTTTGGATGGGCATTTTCATTTCTCAAGAATTAACGAGTAAACAAATTTTCTACTCTTGCAAAACCTACGGAAGACCATTAAATTAGATCTAAAAATAATTTCCTTAATTATTTGTTTGATATTCTGAAAGGAGTTTATATAATTCTTATGCAATTTAATTTATGTTTGATAGAGGGAAAGGTTTGAGTTTGCTATTTAATGAATCACTTGAAAAGTATCCTGGAAACGTTGCAATTGAATTCAAATAATTTTTAATTAAAAATTGTGTTCTGAATAAGAATTGCGACAAATCGTAAATTTGAATAAGAATTAGGTGTAAAATAGGTGTAGCCATCAGTTATGGAGTGACACAAATCAATTCAAATTAACAAAAGTGATTGACTCACCAAATATTCGCGTCTATTAATATCGATGGGACTGATGACAGTGAACGCCTTTTTGGTCTTATGGTTAAAACCCCAGGGCTTCTCGACCTCAGCCTTAAGCCAATACCTTATGTTTCCATATTTGCCTTCGAATGAAGTGGATATCCCACTGAAGTCATGAAAATTCAATTAAAGAGAAGAATAATATAAACAAAACTTCTGGAAATATTCAAAATATTTATATTACCCGTTTGGAAGTTGAAAGACAAATGAGAACTCGTGGTGTCCTTCAGCCAACAGTTCGCGATCATCTCCACATTCTTTGAGTTTTTCAAATAAAACATAAGAATATTATCAGACAACTAATGCATTTATTCGTGACATTTATGTTAACATCAATTCATTTCTTATTTTTTTGGCTATAAATTTATGAATTATTTATTTGTCTCTACATTTCCCTCAAAGAAATTTCGAATTAAATATGAATTTTCAAACTAAAGTAGAGTTGAATAAAACATTTGCCTAAAATACCGAATAACAAAAATTTTACTCTTTTCTCGAAATCAAAATTAATTTGATTCTCAAAAAAGTGATTTCCAGTAAAAAGAGCTCTACTTTTAACAAAAATTGGTTTAAAGTTCGAAATCGAACTTCAAATCAAATGAATGGTATGAAAAGAAGTGAGAGACAGACATACCTGGACCACAGAGGACTTGCTTCTTGAAAAAGTACTCGATCTCTGCGTTGTAATGTTCAGTATATGCTCCGAGTCTATTGCCCGTAGATCTCGATTCAGTCCAATGCACTTTTGCTACTCCTCTCATATAAATCTTGATAGATTTCAATTTCAATTCACTCCTGAGTTCAATAATACATTTTCCCTTAACATCTTGTCCAGGATAATAGACGTTCTGATTTGATTCCAAGACAATTTCAAAACTTTTTACTTTACCCATAATGTCATTCTTCAAAAGACAATTCTTTTTGAAATCCAATCAAATGATCAAAAATCAGTTATTATTTGTTTTGAACTGAAGACAAGTGAATGACAGTCAGTATTGGCGGCACTGAAACTGATAGCAAAGATATGACACAAACTTTGCTATTTATAAACTATGGGCACAAAACAGATAACCGAACCATAGTTTGTCTTAATATCGCAGAATATTTTTGTTGAAAAAGTCTTCATTCATAACATTATACGTAATGTTTACTCAAACGATGGAATTTTACACAAAAATATGTTCAAACAATTATATCATACCATTATCATTTTATTACGGGTTAAACGTTCGAAAATGTGATCATTCGATTAAAACCCTCACGATTTTAAAAACATTGGTGCAAACAAATGGAACTTTCAATGCACTATCATGGTAACCTGTTCAAATATATTTCAATTAAAGTTTATTGAATTATATTAAACTTTGAACTATTTATATAAGAATTTAAATAAAAGGCTGTTTTGTATGAAAATATGCTTAAAATATAACGAAATTCTAATCAAATTCTTTATTATGTATAGAAAAGTGAACTGTAATGTGCTCTGAGAGACACACATACAGTGAGAGCAGTGAAGTGAGTGTCGATACGCAGCATCAGATCCTCTGCCAAACCATTGGGTTTTCTGCTTTCGGTTTGAATTTTGTGACATATTTTTGTTTTTCGTTGCGATCAAAAACATTTGACGCAAAAATAAAAACAAGTTTCCATTTCTTTTTGCTTAACTCTTATCGGAATTGTTCCAATCGATTCTAGCAATTAGTGTATAGGAGATAAATCAATTATTTTTAGTTATCAGCTGCTTATTCCTGGATATTTTTCTGCTTAAACATACATAAAAATCAACATTCAAACGAAAATAAATTTTATGTCAATAATAACCTACTTTTTCGTTGAATAGCTTCTGATAAATATTCAAATAAATATTTGAATCCATAAAACAGTTTTCTAATTATTTACTTTCAGGAAATAAGGCTTTGATTTCCAATGAAATCATTTCTAATTCAAAGAGTTGAGTGAATAAACAAAAAAGTATTTACCGAAAGCGTATCTAAAATATTAGATTTTCAGTGGAGTCGCGTATAGCAACTGCACTACTATTTATGTTATGCCAACTCAAGAATCTGGCGTTTATGGGGAGCGCACAGAATATATTGGGTTATTGCGAGTGTGCAGAGGACTCGGATTCTCTTACAATACTTAAAGCCGTTATTAATTTGGATTTGTGTACATCACATGTGAAGTAATATTGATTTTTTGCTCTTATTTTCAACAGATTTTTCTCCTTTTGTTTGAAATTAATATTTCGTTGACTTTTAACAAATATTTTTAATACAATTGTTGAGAGAATTCTTGAGATTAATTTCAATACAATATAAAAGATATTTATTTCATTAAAACCTCATTACTGAAGACGTTGGCAAAAGTTGAAAGATTAGTTGAAATTTTGTGTTAAGCACAGTCTAGACAGACATCACTTCTAAGAATTTCAGAATAAATATTTTGATGCTTTTTGTGGGGAAAACACAATTAAATTGACGAAAATCTGTGACAAAAGACAATTTGAGTAATTCATTCGATGACAAAACCATTGATTCATTACAACAATTCATTTTCAAACTATTCTTTTGGCACAAAAACCAAAGCCTTGATTAGAGACAGCGTTTGGTGTCTGTACTTCACTGAACTTTTTCTGATCGATGCGTTACTAAAAAGTTTTTCATTCATGAAATTGAATGATAGATAAGACATTTGGCAG
>JAQGCS010001716.1:0-12600 GCA_034702105.1 Fuscozetes fuscipes | reverse complement strand
CGATGAGACTCTTAATGTTAAAAGACTCCGTTTTACAGTCAAAACAGATTGTGAATCACCTATTCCACAAAATATTTTGCATTCAAATCCTCAATACTAATGTGAAACAATTATTGGAATAGCTCAATGACAATCTGTTTTGACTGTAAGTCAATTCAAAATAAGTGAAATTCCATTTTAGTCTAAGGATTTTTTGTCAAAAACTAACCAAATCTCAAGTTTAGTCAACTTTTTGACTAAAAAAGCATTAAAATCAATGTTTTCAACAAAAATAGAGAAAAATTGAGTCAAAGACTAAATGTAAACATTTTTTAGTTGAGTCAAGATAATATCATATTATGATGGTCAGTCTTACACCTACATTGTGGCTTTAATGGGTTTGAATTATATGTACATATAAGCTCCTTTATCTCATTTGTTTAAATTAAAAAGTTGTTGAAATATGTCAAATGATAGAGGAGGTGACTCTTTTGCATATTTTACCATTGTTACCTCCTAGTTCAAGTGCAATTAGGCTAGAGGACGTAGAAGTGTTTTATATATTGGAAAAAGATACAGTAGCCTATATATATATCCAATTCAAACCCATTGAAGGCCCAATATAGATGTAAGACTGGCTATCGTGATCATCACAATGACCAAGGGATCACTCCAACGTGTAAAAGTTTCAAAACAAATATGGGATTTAGATTTAATTAAAGTGTTTCAATTTTGAGTAGTTTTACCTCATTTTCAATTTAAGTCAAAACTGGATATAAGTCAATGTTTTTGAAAACTCCGTCAGTTGACCTAAATCGTGGTCTGACTGTATTTGTATTTTGCCAACACTACAGAATCTGTTATCAGAATTTAAACTGTACATGTTCAACAAATCATGACAAAGTGCCTAAAGACGTTAGTTCAATGGCATATAACTGTAATGTACTCCGGGCCCTTTGGCAACATCTAACAGACGTATTTTTCCGAACCATCCTCAAACAGAAGGGAATAAGTATTCATTATTTTGGATTTTCCGCTAGAGGGCCTCAAAGTTGGAAAGACAAAGTCATCAATAGAGATATATGAGGTATTGATTGGGCCTGGACAACATATGCCGTTGAACTCTAAGGTCATGAGTGATAACATAATTATCACGTGATTTGCTAAACTGTATTAATACAATCCAAACTCTAAACCTATTTGTTTGATAAATCAGTTATTAAGCTACTATAATGTGCTCACTTTCGAACTAAGGCAACAATAAAGTTATCCTAAATGACCTACCTTAATGTTATGCCAAGTGGTTATGATATCTGACACAACAAAATATGTAAACTAAAGAGGGAAACACGTTTCAAGTGTTGCACCCAATGGATGGCAGCACTCATTCAACGCATGCATTCTTATATTCAATTCGTAAACATTAGCGTCTGATTAGACTTTGAAGACTGTGCTCACAATTACCACATAATGACCACATTATCTCAACAATTGTCTGATTTGATCGACCCCTCACCCACTTTGATAGATCCAGAGGACGACATTCATGTCGAGACATCGGCCAAAGTACTGCTTTCTGAAGCCACTGATGAAAATGAAGGCATTCCAGAGGTTAGTCTTTTGAGGCGTCAAAGGAATCAAAATCTTTCGGATATCAATAAAAGGTATAAAATATGTCTTAAGATTACATTTTTATTGATTTCCATGTTTCAGATATTCCGGTATAAAAGTGAACCGAACATCACTTAACGATTCCAATGATTCCAATTGTGAAGATGACACCGACGATGGACAAGGTCAAAGTGAAGATGAAAACCAAGATATAGATGAAGATGAGTCCACATTTGACGAAGAAGAAGGAATTGAGTTCTATAACGATAATATGAGAGCCCCCACCGCTTCTGCTGAGGAATTCAACTCTGAAAGTGACTCACATTCCAGTGATAACAGTATTGACGATGAAATGGACCAAAATAATGATTCCAACGAAGAATATATCAATCAGTTCTCGAATATCGATGTTTCCGATCAGATATCAAAAGGAAAAGCCCTTAAAAATCAATTATTAATTTTCGATAATTTACTCGAATTCCGAATAAAAGTACAGAAGTTGTTAATCAATTGCAACAAATGTCCGCAATTCGATTATTTAGAGCTTCTCAAGCAGTCGGACGACAACTCATTGAACCCTTTACTTATAGAATCGTCAAAAGGAATGAAGCGTTTACTCGATCTTCTCCTCGAAATCGACTCAATTCTTAACTCTCAAAATCAATTGCTTTCCGATGAAAACGATTTTACGAAAAATGAATCGATAGACCAAATTGGAAGCCCTTCGAGTAAAGAAACAACCGAAGCATCCGATTCGGTGAAAGGCAAATCTGGTCTCAAAAGAAAGCTCTCAGATTGTAGTCATTATTCAGAAATCTTATCCAAAAGACACTCGAATTTAATTTCACTCAGAAATGATATAATCGACAGATGGTATGAAAAGACTCGTTTTACGAGCACTGCTTTTAATCAAAGATTGAGTGCTTTGGAACAGTCTTCTACTCAACAAATAAACCGAATTCTTTCTGATATGGAAAGACTGATCGCCAGAACTCAAACTAAAAGGTCTTTATATAATATTATTGGAAAGAATGATATTAACGACAAAACTATAGAAGTAAATGAATCGAATGAACACAAGTTTAATAAAGATTTAGATCCAGAGATCTTTGATGACGACGACTTCTACCACCAACTTCTTAGAGAACTTATTCAATCGAAAACAGGCAACGATTCTAACGATTCGATGCTTTCAAGTACTAAATGGCTTCAAATTCAGAAACTAAGGAATAAATTGAAGCGCAGAGTCGACACCAAAGCGAGTAAAGGCCGAAAAATTAGATATGATGTCCACTCAAAGTTAGTCAACTTCATGGCACCCCTACACAACTCCTCTTACACTGAAGACGCAAAAACTCAATTATTTAGTTCTCTTTTCGGCAAAAAATGTGATTAAAAGATTCAAAAACCTATTAAAAAGAGTTTCAATTAATTTATAGTTTATAATCATTTGATCGAAATCTCTCAAAATTGGTTCACTTTAATTATTGTACAATAGTTTAGTACATCCATTGGATTTCTGGTCCGTCGAGGAGCCTCAAAATCACGAAAATGATCGTCAATATAAAACCAGGGATGGCCAGCTCGACCACTCTAGAGGGGGAGTCTAGCCTGGTAGAAGACCCGAAATTTCTAGGGATATACCTATAATGTTAAACTTTAGCAAAATTCTAAGGGGGAGGGGGAGGGGGTCAAAACCCATCGGATTTGAATGACAATTTTTTGACTCTAGAGGGGGTAAGAGCTCGACCCCTTTGGTCATCCCTTATAGTTGTAGGTCTATAGTTTAATAGTTAATTAAATGTTTCATTTTTAGGAAACTATTCGAAATTTAAATGATTGAAAATGAACGAACCCGCCTTAGTTTTAACAATATGTCTTTTGGTCATGGTCAGCCAACACTAAAAAGACATATATTTGTGCGTAATTAAGGTACAATTACAAGATAATAAAATTAGACGTTGTCACTTTAATTAAAAGAATAGCCATTATTGAATTCTAAATTGAATGTTGATTATGAAGAACTTTTACCTGAGAAGTAAGTGAGTGTCAGCTTTCATCAAAAGCAAATTAAAGCCAAAATTTCGAGTTTTTTTAAACTTCTTTTTAATGGTTTGACGTATTGTATGCGTAATAATGTATTTGTCGTCTATTTTGGTCTTCCAATCAAAATGGTGTCAATAATAACGTAATGCTTTCAAACATCCCTTTAATAAAGTAATTAATTTTTTTAAACTTTTGATTTATTAAAATATTCCGAAAACATTGTTTGACACAAAAATTGAAAATTTTATTATAACTCTGATTCAATAATTTGAACAAATTTCATAAGAGTAAGGCAATTAAGCCGGGTTACGCTCTACACTGCAATTATCGATTAGTTTTATATACAGTGAGGCACCAGTCGTTTTGGTCTAAACCAAAATGAACTCAATAAATACACATCAAGAATAAAGATAACCATAAGGCTTTCCTTGATGCTAAAGAGCCATTTGAAAAGTATTGGTTTATAACAGTGTAAATTTGTGAAAATAGCCAAAAGAGTAAACTGTAATATAAGCTATTATTGACTAATATGCGGTCTGTCCTCCCATCAACTCTAGTATGCGATGCTCTAAAATGAGTCTAAAGAATAGACTGATTGACGATATACTGCTCACTAACATTGAAAATGGAGTAAAATTGATTTGAAAGCATTTAGAAAGCCATAACTGAAAGGGTAAGCTTACATTTCAAAGTAATGCTCATCATTATCAAGAATATATATTTGAGTCATATTTGTAATGTTGGAGAGAATATTGAGAATTATGTGCGGAAAGGCATTCGTAGAGCTTTTGGCTTATGTGTGATATTCTGCACTTTGAAGCGAAACTCATCTTTTGATAGGAAATTATTTGTGATTTTATTCTAAATATTTGTTGTGTTTTATCGAACGAAAAGTCAAATAATTCTCAATAGAAATGCATTTTTATGTTAAATAAGTTATTTTGTTATTTGTTTTAAAATTAGATTAGAATAGTGTTCAGTCGGACTCTTATCTAATATCCAGAGCTTCCACAGAAGACACGCGCTCTGAGTCTATGAATAGTTTATAGAGACTGAACTGAACGCACCTGAACTTAATCGATAGTAATGATTGCCTTCTATTAGTTCACTCGACAATTATAGTCAGTTCCTAACGACCACTAGTTATGATGAAGGCTCAAAACAAGAATCGTAAGCATCCGACCTGTTCCCGGTGCCGCTTTCACGGTATGTTTCCCTTTAAAAGTCTATTTTAGCACAATAATTGACAAGATAAGCATGCAAGCTTTATTTCATTACATCAATTTTCACTCACATTTAAGGCAAGAAAGATATCCGAGTTCTTCAGCATCAGTGTCCATTTAGGAATTGCACTTGCTCCAGTTGTTTTCTCATCAAGTAAGTTATTTTTTTAAGTTACAAAACTTTTTGATAGAGAGTAGCAACTTTCACTTCAATATTGATTGATTGGTAATCATCCCATTCTATTACAGCTCATATCTGATCAATAAATATAGATATTATAGATTAGTATTAAATAAAAATTGTTTACAAAATCGATCCAATCGAAAAGTTGCTTTCTAATTTATCCATTTATTATGAGTTCTTAAAAAACAAGTGTTTAAAAACAATTATTAATATTCTAAAATGTGCAAGGTCCAACTTTAGAAGGATTCTTCAGATAGAAAATTTATGAATATGAACGAGCATATTTTTCAAAAACTGTAGAGTGGGAGAGAAATTCCTAACCCCCCAAGTTTGTTACCTTGTTTACTTCCAAGACAACAGGTATATATTGTTGCAAATTTAGGGTTTACTCGAAATCAAATCCTTAGTTTTGATTCGAACCCTTAATTCTTAAGACATATATTGAATATATGCCATATTTTTAAGTTCCATTTCTATAGAATTCAAATTATTCTACGAAATGTTTGTATTTTATGATTCATTTGATGTAAGACTAGTGACTTATTTGTGAGAATAGCTTTCATGTGAGGACTGGAATGAAGAAACGACTTACTATTTGGACAAAATACCACTTAATTACATTGTATTATTGAATGCATCATTTGTCTAAAACCCTTAATGATAAAGAAGGTCTTTCAGATAAGCCATCATTGCATTGAGTTATACATTTCAAATACAAAGTGGCCGATAGGTGTTCAAGTTTAAAAACTTGTTCAACTTATATTGTTGAATAAAAAACAAAATAAATATGCAAGTCTCATTCTTCAATAAATTAGGGTTCGATTTACAGTGAAGTGAACCGTTTCAATGTTTTTATATGTATTTTCCTCGTTTTAGTTCTCACATAAAAGCAGGGGTGGCCAAGGTCGACGGCTCTAGAGGGGGGGGGTCTAGGGGTGATTTTTTCAAAAACACAATTCTGAGTACCACCTCGCTTCGCTCGTCAGCAGTGAGAGGGTGTACCTGTAATGTTATATTTTTGAAAAATTCTAGGGGGGATAAGTCAATATTTCCGACTCTAGGGGGATACTTAGTCGATCTCCCTTGGCTACCCCTACATAAAAGCTATTTCGGTTTCCAGTCTTGAATAGATTGTAATAAATTGAACTACTCCAAGGCTGCGGAAGGGGTAGGCCAGGGATGACCAAGGGGGTTGCTCGCTGACCCCCTAATGTGGAAAAATTAGGCAAAACTCCCTAGAATTTTTCAAAAATTTAACATTAGAGGTATACTCGAGAGGAGTGAGGCGACAAATTCTTTTAGCTTGATCCCCCTTTGTGTTTTTCACTATATCTATAGAATGTAGTATATATACTCCGTTTGAAAAGGTTAGAAATACTCAAGAAATATGGGATCCACTGGTGATAATTAGATCAAATTTGTACATAATATGAGGGTCTGGTAGGACATCATAAGTCCAGAGTTTGAACTTGTTAAGATTAAAAATAAATTACTTGGAAGACTTTTAGTGTTATTTTCGTGTAAAATGAGTAAATGATGAATAATTAAAAATATTTAACAAGATAAATATCCCATATAATTTTTTATTTAGAAAATCTTTATGTTTGAAAAATAATTATAATTTTTCCATATATTTTGCATTGAAATTCATGAAAATATTGAAATATTGATCATATTTTTTAATTTGCTACAATTTCCCTGATTTTAAAGATAACATTATTTACCTAGTACCAAATACAATCTCATTTAATATTTTAAATAAATTAAAAGTTTGGTCTAAATATCTAATAGTTTTTTGGTGTAAAATACCCATAAAACCAAACCCATGTCTAAATCTCATGGATTTTTCATTGATCTTGTCATGTAATCTAGGCTCTCGCGCTGCCATTTCTATCCTTTTAAAACGCTTCCAAATAATTTATTTTTAATCTTAACAAGTTCAAACTCTGGGCTTATGATGTCCTACCAGACCCTCATATTATGTACAAATTTGATATAATTGGATCCCATATTTCTTGAGTATTTCTAACCTTTTCAAACGGAGTATAGTTTTGTCATTGCCATCCACCCGCCCGCCAACCCCCTGGACTTTCAAAAATTTGAAAATTCATTGTTGAAGAGGTTTTTAAAGCAATTTTTCAAATCAGAAGAGAGAACGATAAAGACTAGTAACAAGAATTAAAAATTGCTCGAAAGGATTTGGGTATATCTTTGGGTGAATTGAGAGAAGAAAATAATTTTGGGTATAGATGTAGTGCTTATTACTTTGATCCAAAGCTTGTTTCTTTTTTGACTTTTTTTTGCTTAAAAAAGCCTAAAATACGCTTATTTGCATCAAAAAAATGGTTTTTAGCGACTTTGGAAAACTTTGGAACCCCTCCCCCTTCTGAACTTCTATTAAGTTGTCATAGAAATAGCTTGAATTACCCTAAAAATGACCTGGCAGTTTTCGCTCATATTTCTAAAATTAGTACGATTTTATTATTTCCTTAAAATGAGGTCTAAATGTCTGCAGTGTTTTCCACAGTTTTGTTATGCAATGTGTGAAACGGTTACGTTTTTGTTCGCTTAAGTCTGTCTTTTGCAGAGTTATGTTACGTTCAGTGATAAGTGATGGGACCAAAACATGTGATATATACAGTAAAGGGCATATAATATTGTATTGCAATGTTAAGTTCAATGGAAGCAAAACTCAATACAGATTAGGCAAGTTATAGTAAACAAGTGGGTTATCTTTTATTCAACGATTTATGCTTATCAACACTTGTGATAATGAATCAAATGACTGAAAATTTAAATTTACATTATATAGAGCCATATATTAGATAATTTTATTTAACTGAATGAAATTCATCTTATAAAGAGCCTAAACTGTACCTCATTCAGCCAATACAATATTATATGCCCTTTACTGTATAGGCTTAAAAAGGTCATAAGGGGAAAGGTCAAAAAAGTGCCCCAGGACTTGATAAATAAAACCCTAAATGCTTGGAGCAGAAGATGCCGTCAAATTTATTATAACAAGGGACTTCACATCGAAAAACATAATTAAATTGATTGTAAAATAAAATTGTCATTAATTTTTTCAAAAGTGACCACTTATTTGCATAAACCTGTACCTGGCCCTTAGGTTTTTCACTAGTTTTTCATTTAATTTATTATTAATTATGTAGTAAATGTTTTTCCGAATATAACAAGCAAAAAATCCAAGATTACTTCAAGTTTTAGTTCTTTAAAAAGTTAAAAGTTCTTATGAAATTTGTTTTAGGAGGCGTTCCATTATATACAGAGCTCAAAAGAATTTAGACAAAACCGACGATAACTCCAATGAATCGGAATCTCCAGGTACTGGCACTAGGCAAATTTTTTAAAATGTCCTTATTGATTGAATATTTTGTTGTGAAGGGGGATCAGCCGATGGGTCAGCCCCTGTCGCTAATAATTTTAATGAAATGAATGGCAAGAATGGAATCAATTCTATAAGTAGATCCTCTGATAGTTCTTCAGATGCAACAAATTTTGGAAATACTTGTTTTTCATCCGACACATCTGTTACTCCTTCCGGTGTTCAACAGTGGAAAGAATCGGACCCTTCAGTCATTGGTTCGAACACTACTTCCGCCTCAAATTCAGTCAAAAGTCCAGATCATTACAAAATCAGTGATTTCCAGAGTCTTTGCCTCACTTTTCCCGAATTAACTGCATCTCAATTGCAGTCGATTTTTGAACAGTGCGGTAATGACTTCCAGCGGACCATTGATAGAGTTCTTATGTCCAAATGGTGTAATGACACCGATTGCAAACCTAATGTTCAATTCCATAACAACAACGAGTGGTGGTCCACACCATCAGACTATGCATCAAATACGATACCACCGACTCGTTCGCCTCAAACTTCATCGTCGCTGATGACAAGCGATGGAATGGCCACCAATTTTTACAATGCAAACAATGGTCAAAATTGTTATGAGTGGCGATCCAACGTCGGCACAGGTTTATCAAACGATGACTTGTGCTCTAATGAATATAGCACCGACTATTATTACGATCAGGTATTCTATTACTACCTAGGTAATGTTTGTCTTGACTTGAGTGCAATCCTTTTGTTAGTCATTGTCGTCGTGTGCAGTGATGTCAACACAGGGTAATCATCAAACGGTTAGTCCCAATTGGAATTACGACTACACCGGCTATTGGTATAGCAGTTCACAGGGAAGCCATGCGAGTAATGGCAGCACCGGATCTTATGAGATGGCTGGCGGTTCCCTCCAATTAGAGGACACCGGTTGGTCCAACGGACAGATAGGAAATACCGGTCCACTTGCCTTAGGACCGATACCTGAACATAATATCTGAGGACCAGTTTTTTGTGATGTAAAGTAATCTTTTCATTGTATTCACCATATATTGTGATGACCTCTACCTGAAGACTGTCTTAATGTTTATCATATCCGACACTAATCTATTTAATATTAATATAAATTTATATATATTTCTGCTTTTAATTCAGCTTTTATTGAATTTTGAAATACAATTCGATTGATTGAAAGCTCAAAAAATTTGAACTGCAGTCCGATTCTCATCATATTATCACTTGAGATAAGACTCAATTGTATATTAAGAGTACAAATACTATATATCAGTTGATTTGATATTAATATAACGATCCAATTGTCTGACATTAGGCTCTTCCTTACAATCAGGTCATTATTGAATCATTTGCAAAGAATAACCCAATCAAACTCAAGACAAACAGTTCATCATCGTCAAAAGTCAAATTGAGAATTGAGCTTGCTTAATGCTCACATGAAAATGATTAAAAATAAGTAACTGATGATATTACCAAGGAAAAAATTAGACGACTAACAGATATTAAGGCAATATATAGGTAGTTGTACAAGTTTGCATTTTTTTTGTTACATAAACCCCTGCTTTGAAAGCACTACGATCTACAAGATCATGTTGTTGGCATACGCTTTCTACGCGATAATAGTCGGCTAATTTTTTCCTCGACAATATGAAACCTGGCGTCAGATTTGGGTATAAAAAATCAAAATTTTTAAGCCAACAAAATCTAATTTTAAATTAGTTGTAAAAATTGTTTATTATTATTATTTTTTCATTGTTTTAAAGTTAAGGTGAAATCAAAACGATATGAATGTATTTTTATCGACCGATTAATTGATTTGTGGTTCAAATGTCAGCAAACGTTCAAATTTACACACATTTTGACGAATTGAATGCTATTCTGAAAAAATAAATTAAAATAAAGTTTTGTTTAATGTTTTTGAGAATCTTGAATATGCTGTGTGCTTGCTAATTGTGCGACTTTGCGCTGTTCAGTCACATATGTAGTCTGACAGGACATCTCTGTCCAACTGATCGGTTTCATTGGAATTCCTTAATATACAAGAGGTTTATGTAAACACTTTCGACAATTGTTTGAATACCTGACTGATTGAGAGCCACAACTACTCCCAATTCGTTTTGAGCGGTGGTTACCAGAAAATTGTGATTTTCCCCTAAACCGATAACTTTGGCCAAAATGATATCCGACGGTCGAAAACATTTAGAGATCTGAACCTTTTCTTTATCAAAGTCTCTGATTTCTTGTTTCCTCAACAAAGCCTTAAACGGCTGTTTCAATACCTGGTCTTCAATGCAATGAATGTTAAGACGAACCACATTTGAGGTAATGGACAGGACTCGACACGTGACAATTGAGCCAATTTGTGGCACCAAATGACTGCTACGTCGAGGGCTCACCACTTCTATCGTTTTCTAAATGGAGAAAAATTGTATACAATTGGTTTGAATCTCTACAAGAGATATGACGGACAGTATTGTCACTGTGTTTAACGTAACGAACACTTCCTGCGATCGACGCATAGATATATCCGTTTCGAGAATACGTTCCGTTCAAAGCAGTCAACGACTCTTCACTGACGTGCAAACAATCGCCTTAACACAAATCAATTATAAATCAATTGAAAAATATTTGTAAACAATACCTGGAATACAATGAATTGTATTTTCCATTAAACCAAATCAAAGCACGTGTTTTGTCTACAAATGTAAATAAATATTTGTAAACAACTATTAAATGGAATCAATTGTTTCACAACTGATATCTTTATAAGAGATTTACTCGGATTACAATCAGCACCAATCAGATCAATAATCTATTAGTTGGAGACAAGTAGACATCAAAGTGATTGAGCAAGATGCATTTCGATGCTATATATGAAATGTTTGTTATGAAGAGAGTGTCGATCATTGGAGAGTCCAATGGAGACAAACAAAAACAGAGGGAAACATGTTTTGACATAAACTTCAGATAAGAAATGTTTGAATCCAACCATTTGTCGATTGCTTTTAATTTCTGAATCAATTGAATAGACATCACATAATCGTATGATCACTAAAAGTAAACAAATGATTAACAAATGATTTGGTCTTTTTTCGTTCAAACCTTTGATTGCAATTCAAATGATTTCACAAATCGAGAAAAAGACCGAAATTTTAATTAAACAAAAGTAAAAAATAATCGTTTGAATCATTTTTTGGGACAAATAAGGGATAATCACTACTTTTGATTAGACCTCAATTCGCAACTATTTATTATTTTTAATTTTACTGAATATCGGCTCAAATGTTGACCATTCGCTTAACCACATTATTGATAATGTTTTGTGTGTTGGCCCCCACTCCCACCATCCTCTCCAACACAATGAGTGAAACACCGGTCAGCACAAAGACTGAGTCCGATATATCACTTTGGATCGACGAGAAACAAGTCAAACAATTTTTCAATGGTAAATATTCTTTTCATAAACATTTCAATCAGTGTAAACTCAAAAATTGCTATTTACTCATATTATCAATAAATAATTGCCATAACAATAAGACCTTGCTCAAGAGTATAAAAAATGAAAGCCCAGTTCATTTAATGCAAGTGTTGTTAAAACAGTATTTTAGATGTAATCAAAGGTCAACTCAAATGTCTAAACGGTTTAAAATTAATTTTAAAACTTTTTTCAAATCCTATATTTTTTGAGTTAATCAAATTAAATCTTAAAGTTAACAAACTCAATATTAATTTTTGCCAAACTCAGTTGTAAATTTTAACCAGACCATCCACTAATATAAGAGTGGAAAAGTCACTAAAATTATTTATTTTTGTCTATTTAATAGTGTTTTGTATTCTTTTCCAATATCTACTTTCTATTCAATTTTTAAATACAAAATGATCATATTTATATATTGAAAATTACTTAATTTCACATAATTTAAATTCAATAGGTCATATAAGAGTTTATCTAAGGCAGGATGTCCATTATCAGTTCTTTTCAATGAGTCATTTGAAAAAGTATTCTAAGTTCATCATTAGCCATGATACAATAGTAAAAACAAGGCTTCGGATCAAAGCAATGGTCACTCCATTTATGCCCAAAATTAATAGATTTAATTTTAAAATAATATATTTTATTAGATTTTAAAGATTAGATAGGCTTTGAGCTCTGGGTCAGGCTCATTCTTATCCCTCTCCATTCTTTC
>JAQGCS010001715.1:0-12626 GCA_034702105.1 Fuscozetes fuscipes | reverse complement strand
AATGAGTGCGCGAGCTGAGTTTTGCATGGAAAAACCGTTGTGACTAAGTCACTATGGTTGGTGAGTTAATGATTAACCAAGTAATAAATCATACTGTTTTGAAAGCAAAAAGAGTTCCTTATTGACTGAAAAGTTTGATATTTGAAAATTATTTTCTATTGGTTAAAAAGGTATTCAAAGTTCACTTGGTCAGATGTAAAGTCTTTTTCATTTATTATTTTTTTCAAAATAATATTGAATTTCTATTTTTGAGTCCCTTTTCCCTGAATTTTCTAAATAAAGCTTTTAGTTTAATATAATTTTGAATAAAAAGACAAATATTTTGTTCATTCAATTGACGACATGTGACAGAAGCCTAAACAATATGCAGAAGGGATGCGTAGAGTCCCAGGGGATATTTTCCTGACTTCTTAGACCAAAAAATCAAAGAGTAAGGTGAATTATTCTCCCTCTTTTCTCTTGGTGGAGGGAGGGGTCGGTTTTTTCACTAAACTAGTGGTTAAACTCTAGTTCCAATTCAAGAGGGTATTAAGGATATACCCCCTTCCGCACCCCTGATGTGCAGGTCTTCCTCTAAAAGCTTATTTATTATGAAAATCACTGGAAATAGGATTTTCTCTTATATTCTTTATTCAGAGTTTAATCAAATGTGTGACTCAATTAATGAATTGGAAAAACTCTTTTGAAAATGATTTTAAAGTAAATTTAATTTTATGTTGAATTTGAGCCCAACTCACAACTATTTTGCTCTGCATTTCCCCACATTTGCCTCATTTGTTATCACAGTCTATAAAATGAGACAAAACCTGAAAAATAATAAAAATAAAAACTGAAATCTGAGTCTAATTGGATGACAACAACGAAGCGAAGAACTATAGAATCCAATATCAGTTCAGTTCATTCTGAGCTTCAAACCTACTAATGCATTCCCGGCTGTCCTTAACTCTAATGCGTTTCCACAGCGATGAATGTGTATGTGCTGTTTGAATGCAGTGTACTGACAGACAGACAGCTCTCTCCTCAACAGTAATAAGATCTCAAAACTAAATGTAAGTGAAATACGGGAACGGATTCTTTAATAGAGAATAGAAAATATCGTTTACTATAATATCTGATACCTTTAGCCGATAAGAGGAAAGCCTATGAAGGCTCAGCAACAGTTAGTTGAGTATACGGTACCATATTATATAATACTATTAAATATTATATACGATGAGACGATGGGATGTGCTTAAAGACTAGACACAAATGTCTGAAACAAAGAAATAAATTTATTATAAATGAAACAAAAGTGGATTTACGTGTGCTTTGACTTATGTCTCGACTCTTATTCTGTTATATTGTGAAACTCTAATCTATTTTATATGAAATTCAATGCTTACAAACAAAATTGGAGAGAGAGAGAGAGAGAGAGAGAGAGAGAGAGAGAGAGAGAGAGAGAGAGAGAGAGAGAGACCAATACATAAGAGTATTTATTTCATGCATTTTCGATGATCTATTAGATTAGTGTTTCAGAAGAATAGAGCTTTTGCTGCACTGATGTTATCAATAGGTTTATTTTATGGAAAAGCATTGCTTCCGAGGCATAGATTATAACTATTCTACAATAATGTCCGTCGCTTTGTGTTTAGAGAATTGAATTCATTTCCAAAAGTAATGTTTGATATGCTTTTGAATGCCATTTGAATTATTTAATATTTGTAATAATTTTATATCTGTTTAATCTTTGGAAATATATTAAATATGTCGAAATCTACTTATTGAATAATTTATTTTGAATTAAACTTGGCAAAATTGTATTATTTTATCTGAAAGTTGAAAAGTATTCTCAAAATAATGCATAAAAACTCAGTAACGCATTGAATGAAGCCTTGCATTGCAGTGAAGTATCATTTAAGGGCAACGAATGCAAATCTGTATTAACGCTAAAAATAATCTCATTTCTAATTAAATGCCGGAATTATTTGATGAATAACAAGATAATATTTGATTTAACTGGAGGATATGGAACAAATTTTCAACTTCAACTACTTTATGGATTAATTTTAATGAATCAAAATATTTTGAGTCATCTTTAAGGCCTGCATTTGACATCTTCTCATAAGACTAATGCGTTATACTCTAATACATTTGAATCCATGATATGCTTGGAGTGATTCAATTTAATCCATTTTAATTAAATCAATAAACGAGATGATAGTTTGCTAGATATATATTTGCCACTCATTTGGCGCATTATTTCTACTGAAGTGAACCCAAAACTAATTGACGACACATTGCATAACACCTGCGTTCGAGTGGAAGCACACACACATATACACAAAGGCTATAGCACAGCACATCATATGAGGCCATGTGCCTATTGAACAACAGATTAAATGCAATTTTTAATTAATCCGTAAAGAAGTTATTCGAACAAAAGTTTTGCCACTCATTAGTGAATATAAAATAGCGCTCAGCATAAAAAATAGACTTCAAACAAATGATAACTAATTTCTCTATTATTAAAAATCATTAGATTTTTTGCCTCAAACACAGCATAAAATTTGTTGAATGCTGTGAATGACTGAATAATTAAGGCATGAATTGTAAAGAATTGAATAGATTTTTAAGGGCGTCTCTAATGAGAGTCTAATTTACTTCATTGAAGAGGAGTGGAGGTAATGGTTGGAAAGGGATGCCTCAAACTTGTGAAAGTGATACATGGCTTTAGCGGAAAGAAAATTATTTTCCAAGTGCTGTCTAAACAGACAAAAAAGTATAATCTATCACAACTGAAGGGGAGTTCCCCTATTCATGAAAACTCGTGTTTTAAGCTGCGGTTTAAAAGTTTGCTCTCATTTAACACAATTGAAATTATTGACAAACTTTAACACTGGTATTGATTTTACATTTCATTCGTGAATTAACCGAAAGTGCTTTCACTGAAAACAAAATTATGTTCTTAACTGATGACAGAAATTCTTCTAATCAGAGCTCATAGCCATTCATATCACGTCTTGGCTCAGGATTTATGTAAATACACGACTCGTTTCCACTGAATTGATTTTAGTTCACATTTTTTAAATTCGAGTAAAATGTTTTAAATAAAATAAAATTCTGATTTCTTAATAAAATTATTCAATTCTAAGGCACACAAAAATTATCATGCTGTTCATCTAGCTTGGCAATCATAAAGAACAAGCAAAAATCTGATCTAACTGTCACTTTTTTCATTTGCTTTGATATGCATTTGTATTGGAATTGAGTCACGAATACAATAGTGTTTTGACAATCTTTGCTGTCGATGCGAATCTGTGTTGACAGCACCCACTCCTCCAATCTGTTAGTTTGTGAGTACAGGATCTCAGATAATATCTAATGTCGTTCCCATCACATGCATTGATGTTTCAAATGTTATTTCTTCTTTATATTGAATAGAAAACCAATTATTATATCCACTTTCATGTCAGATAAGAAGTAAATAGAGCACAGCCCGCAATCTGCCGGCGCTCTCGTCATTATTTTATCGGAAATTGGATGCGAGAGAGAGAGAGAGAGAGAGAGAGAGAGAGAGAGAGAGAGAGAGAGAGAGAGAGAGAGAGAGAGCATATGACTGGTAATGTTTGCAATGAACGCAACTTTCCTTTGCTTTCTCTATGTGTCCACTCTATGCAGTGCTTTATTGAAAGATATTTGTGGCAATCCTATTATTGTTCTGTTAGTGAAACACATGAAAAGGACTGATATTATTGAAGGAGAAGATGAAGAGAGGGAAAAGTCTCTCGTTTTTTGCTCACTATTTAAGTGTTGAACAAATAAAATGTTCGCTCAAATAACTAATGCTTTCTCTCGTCTTTATTTTTTTCTCTTCTCGTCTGATATTTCGCTACAATTCACTAATTTGACAGTTCTGTTGATAATCCAATTTCTTTCAATCAAAGCGTTCTCTGGCATTCAAATAAATAGCCATGGTCATTTCAAGAAGAAAAATGATTCGAATCCTCTAATGTTTACTTTGAGTGACAATAAATCGCAGTTTTATTACTAAAACATACGATTTATAGTAAATATGAATATTATTCTCAATGCTATGTTTACGACATAATAATTGCATTTATATATCAATTGTCGGCATTTTCTCAGATAATTGCATTCAAAACATTATAATCTTTACGATTATTATACTTTTATTGTCTCTCAAACACATTATATTATTAGTCCAGTCGAGGATCAGATGAACTAACATTAGTGTCGATGTATGTGTCGACATATATACCCTCCATATCTCTCCCACTTTTCTATGTCTATCACTCTTTGCATTTGAGTTCAAGTTTTTGTGTCTTTTTTATGGCACACTTGAAATGGGATTTTAGAGGCAAAGAGTGGCCAACACTCACAGCTGTTACCACTAGAATGTAGTGAAACATATTTGACCAGTTATTTCATATCAGTTATGGACAGTCATGCAGTTGAGCACACACTCAAACAATCAGCACATTTCAGCGATTGATAAACAAATATTAATTTTGTGAATGAAATCCAATAAGAATTAAATCCTAACATTAAATGTGACAAAACCAAACACCAAATGGACAGTCATTACACTGGTGACAAGGGATCGGCACTTATAGGGCCGGAACTAATAATAAACAAAAAGACAATTTTCGAAATGTGTGTAAAATTAATCAAAAGTTTTAACCACTTCTTCACGAATTGTCGTCAAAAACAAAATGTGTTTTTCTTATGATATATGAGTTACACGTCTTTAAGAGTTATTGCATTCTTTGTCTTCAATTCTTATTTATCTTTTTCTTCAAGTGTTGTCCACTTTTTTCTTCTTCCAAGTCTTTATCGCCTTTATTATTGATATTTCTTTTTCTTCATCTGATTCTTATTTCATCTCTTCTTTCAGTGTTTGATCTCTTATTCTCTTTCTTTTATTCTATCTATTATTCTGTGCCAAATGATAGCCCTTTTATTATTAATAAATGAGTGCACAGACTGTCGGCACAGGTCTGAGGACTGTTTGTCGAGTCAACGATAGAACATAAGACTAAGGATAGACACAATTGAATTCCATTATCAGATATAAGCCTTTTAGTGTCAAAACAAAAAACTTAATACCAATTAATCATTTTTTCAGGCCTTTCCTCTATTGCATGAGCACTGAATTTGATATTATGCTGTGCTCTGAGAAATGATTTATCATTGATTAGCTAACATTCATTGAATGGATGGCAAAAACAAATATATTTATTATTAATAATAATTGTTATTCTGGTCTTATATCTCATTAATATTTAATAATTTTCTCTGCCATTAGGCATGAGATCACGTTTTGCGCTCAACTCTCGCTTCTAATCAACAGTTAATTAATTATATATTTTTCTAACACTTATTTTTATTAACGACTTTCTGGTGATTCCAGTCTTATGTTTGTACAAAAAAATGTGAGATATATTGAACTCATTTCTTAAGTCTGGTCTCTAAAGAAATATATCTGAAAATAAGAGTTCTTATGTTTGAAAGCAATAGATTTCTAAGTTATTAATGCAATTTTGATTTATTTTTCTTCTCACTCTTTCGTTGAGTTAAAACTGGGGCCACCAGGGACCCTCATGCATTTTATTAAGAACATTCTTATCAAATATTATAAGAAATTTTAGGCTTCATGTATTATTACGCCAATCAATTTTGACTTGCTATTGCCAAGAAACCTAATTAATCTAATTAACATAAACTTATCATATTGCAATATTAATTAATGAACGAAGTGTTGGTAATCCCTATACTGTCAACACTTTTGCCATTAGTAAGTATTTCTAGAAAATTGCCGAAAAAATAAGAGATTTATTTATTATTGCATTTCGTGTGCATTGCTTTCAATGCTTTGAATCAATTGAAGACAAGAGAAGAAATATAATGACAAATACAAAGAGGTTAGCGCTGGCAGTATAGCCATCGCCACTCGAATGGAACCTTTTATCACCGGAAACCTGACCATAACTATGTGTGCACTTACTTTTTGAGACTCATTTATAAAATATTTTATTTCTCAGACTTTCTTACTCTTAGTTTTCCCTGATTATATTTATTTGGGTTTCTTTGATTCCCTGCATTCTATTCGCACCCCTTTCCCGTATATTATCAAAAGTTATAGCTCATAATTAGATAAAAGTAAGTTAAAGCTGTAATTCTATGCTGTGCTCCACTCAGTCAACTGATAATTGATTACCAAAAGAGAGAAAATTTAATTAAACCGAAAATTATTTGTTAGAATTAGAATTATTTTTCAATCTATCATCAATTATGAACAGGGTAATAGTCTAAATTTGAGTAGTCTTTAAGATTAGATAGTCAATTATTAATTCCATATATAAAAAGTCTATTTCTTTCTCTCGCATTTGGGTTAACATAACTATAATATTTTTTGTGTGTTTGTCAGTCATTGCTATCACAAGACATGGTATTCATAAGTGAAAGCCTTCTCTGAGAGGACAGACATAGAGAGCGGGAGAAAAAGTTATGCAAACATTGATTCCTTATTCTGAATCTTTTTATTAATAACAACATTGTGTTTAAGTGAACGGTTGTCACAAACACTTGCGATCGAAATCAAAGTCAATATACAAATGACATAACAGTTATGAACGCATTCTCTGAGAATAAGAAAATAATTTTGTTTTGATGTCACTTAAAGAGTGACAAAAAAAATATTCTTTTTTTTCTTTATTTATCGCTTGAATTGTTATTGTGTGCTAAGAAAATCACTCACTCATATTGGTGAAAGTGATCTTGTTTATCTCCTAATCCGATCAATTCCATGATTAAACTTTTGAGGGATGTTCTCATTTCTGTGAAACTTATCTCAAAATGTTTTATATGCTTTCAATGTGTGAAATGTGAGCCGAGGTTTAGAACAGCACGAAGTTTATCCAGTGTTAGTTTTCTATTGTATTCTGTAATTTATGCCAATTTCTAATTAAGGACAGCATATGATAACATTGAGAAACTCATTGGCATTCAGTGCAGACCCACTCTAATACGGAAGCGACTAATAGTTTCGATTTCCTTTCAATTCATTCCAGACTTTGAATTCATTTTCAAACTCATTGTTGACGAGTATATCATCACATGTTAGGAGAGGGTTGAGGGGAACGCCAATGAAGGTAATGGTGAGAGTAGCCGGAGTGGAAGAGTCGGAGAACGACTGAAGTGAAGAAATCAATTTATTTAACAAAAACTATGAGAAGAATGATTGAACACAAAACAAATGATAGCTCTTTTCAAATCATATGTAAAGGGGTTGGCATATCAGCGCCTGCCATCACAAAACTGAATGTCTGCTTCTGTTTCCACACATTCCCTACTGTTTTAAAACTAGAGTCCAATAATAAGGACTGAATTAATGCATATTAAAAACTATTGAATCCAATGTTTTGAGCGCTACAATAGGCTGTCCTTTGATATTATATTCCGGTATAGGAACCTATGAATGAGTCATTTTATATCCTCTCATAATATAAAAGTTTTTATAAATGATTTCAATCAGTAGTTTCTGAATCACAGAATCAAATCCTTTGATTATTAACTGTTATTTATTTGAAAGGATTGTGTATTTGAAAGGATTACTATCCGAGCATATGGTAGTCTATGACAACCGAATTGTCTGCGAATTCTACTTTCATATAAAAATAAAGACTTTGGATAATGAATGCCATAGAGTCTGGCATTTAACCAGTTTTATGACTCAAGAATTCAGTTTTAAATGTCCATTTTAGTTGAATATTATTTAAATTTAATTGCTCATTTAATTTTATGGATAAATTTGCTTAAATTTTTGCTCTTTTTGATGGGTCTATGAATCCTTAATGAGGACTTAATTCTGGAAACTTTACTGAATATTTTCTTTGAAAACAAATTTGTTTGTTCTAAATGTCAAATGTATTGACAGACTGAAAGCCTATTGTCGACTCAAATGCTATAATGGGAAAATATATTGTGTTTTCCACGAATTCAATTATATTAGTTAATAGTTCAAAAGTTTTTCAATACAAAAATGACATCAAATTAAAAATGCTTTTCAATGTGAAAAATATTTCCTCGCCTCAAGTGTTTGATCACTTCTCTGGTCTCTCTCTCTCTCTCTCTCTCTCTCTCTCTCTCTCTCTTTCTCTCTCCATCCCTTCCCATCAGAAGCAATAAATAGAAAGAGTAATTAACTATCCGTTTGGTTGAGTTGAGTGCAGAAGTCGTTCAGTGATTATTGCATTGAATGTAAATGTGTTGTTCGGCGGTCTTGAGACCAGTGCAGTGCAGTAGTGGTCACATCTCATTGATTACTGCAAATAGCAAACAATGATCGGCTGAACAATTCATTTCTTCATGTGATGCACACATAAAGAACCGGCAGTGGCTGTGCCTGTGCCAAAAATTGCCACTGGATATGGACTTTACGCTCAAATTATTGCCACTTTGAAAATAAGGGACTCCTTTACTCAACTCTTATGAGTTGGGCTCAAATCTGTTTTATTACTCAATAATTTTGTTGCTTTTTATTATTATTGGCGAAGGAATTAAAGTCCAGAATTTGATGGATTTTTGCAATCAAGTGTTGGTAGCGACCAGTCCTCACTCTATGAGCACAGGATATGTTGAAAGTAGTGCATAGAAATTGTATTCAAAAGACTTTGCAATCAATCAGTTCATTGACTGATAAACAGAATATTCAGAACAAGAATATAAAGAGTGTTTCACTGGGGGTTTAGCTTTACATAAAAGCAGACGTTCCCCAAAACTACAGTGAATTTCCGTTTTAATGAACAACGAAATTGAATTTTTTCGCATTCATTAAACAAATTAATTTAATTTCGTGTCTTTCTATCTGTGGATTGCAATCAACTTTTGATTAGTCCCTGAGTTTTGTCTATAAATTCATTGAATGAATGAAAATTAGTTTCAATAGAAACTCAGTTTCGATTTAAATTAATTTCTGGTTTGTCTTGAATTTCATTTGACTACAAATTCATTTACATATAATTGAATTTCAATTTTGAATTAATTTTGTTACCATTTATTCCCATGAATTCATTTTCATTAAATATTTGACACATTTGAGCTATTTTTCCAAATAGGCTTAAGGCTATTTAAGTTATTCAAACCAATGTAATTTATTTATTTATAAATTGACTTTATAATTTATCTTGATAACTTGAGTACTACTTTATTAATTACTTTTGCCCCAAAATTTCTTGAATTAAACTTGCTGCAATTGATAGAATTCAAGTGAATACCAAATATTTGAATCTATATGTTTGAAAAGGATTTGAAAAGATTTTAATGATTTCAAACGATAAGGATTTGAGTCCTTTTTTACTATTCAATGTTAGATGCGTTCAATAATTTACATAATTATTAGTCTCTTCAACTCATCCATCAAATCGAAAGCACATACTCTTCGATAACTTCAAACAAATTATTCAATTCATATGCAAAGTCATGAATTGAAGCAAAAGTATGACAAAAATCAATGAAATTTTAAATTCAAAATAAAACAAAATAAATGAAAAATATTTGCAAAAAATATTTATGTATTCATTCGTTTAATAAGAAAATACCATTTATTCAGACATAGGCTTAACATTCAGGGATTGGACTCATTGTTGAGTGCAATGAATTGCAGACCACTTTAGGCATCATTGAGTCCACTGCATAGACCAACAGTTTGTGATATCCTGTGCTTATAGAACACAACTATTGCTCACAAAAATATAAACTGAGTTAAGCGTTATTTTTTCCATTGCACTCATTCCTGTCCCCTATCCCTCCCTCCCTATGACTTTCACCCAAAGTTAATGATGCAAATGAAACACATATTCATAGAAAACACACAAATCGTGAGACAACTATCCGTATGTGTCATATAAAATATCTGATGCCTTGCAGTTAAGCACAAGGAATGTCTGTGCTTTATGTCTGTGTAATTGCCATCAATATGTATGTGACTCACACTTTATTCCAAGTGCTGATCAAAGTTAAGGGATATGTAATTTTCTCCGCACACGAAAAAAATATTTATGAAAAAAATTGGACATTTAGTGGCAGAGCTGTGTAATGTTTGACATGGCATGAGATGAGCAAGATGAACACTTCCTAAACTTTGCTCAGAAGAAGAAAGACAATAAAATTGAAATGCATATTTTAGAAAACTACCATTATACCCCTGTATCTAGGATTTTACAAATGAATTTGTATGTATTTACAAATTAATGCAATTTCTGATGACTGCAAAGAGCATTACAAACCTGGTTATACATCTTAATAGGAAATGCACTTTATTTGATGAGAGAAATAAATATCATAGATATTAGTTTGTCAGCAATTCTGTGAGCAATACCAGTGTAATACCAGTGCAATACCAGTGCAATTTCAGTGCAATTTTGTTTGTGGTCAATATTGTCAAGAGTTGTCTGTATCGACGATTTTTCGTTACATTAAACTCAAATTGATTTTCATTCGTATCTGCCTTTCATTAAAAGTGCAGTTCGTGTGAGAGTCGGGCATAGAATGCATTCATAATGAATGCAATGCTTTTCAAGCGTTTTTCTCATCCCATACTCCAAATGTGATGAGTGCACAGCATCTCTGCTTCAACCCATCAATTTCTCACTTATCGGAGCGCATCCCGAACTCTATGAACAAGCTGTTGAAACTGAACTAGATCGATAACTCAATTGCACATGTATTTATAAAAGGGGTTTTACTGCATTCCTGAATGTTAAGCCTTAAACCTTAGGATAGCCTGAATTACATCATATGTCTATATGTTAATGGTTATCAAGTTCATTCTAAGCCATGAAGTTGAGTAAACAATCTTAAAATGACATACTGTGCAAATCATTCTTATTAATTTATCATGCTAAAATAAGTCAAACTTAACCTTTGAGCCAACTTTTAAAGATTTGAATGAAAAACATTTCAAAACAAACTAAAGGGCATTATTGTAAGCGTATTGTATGTGAGGCATTCCCTTCCGTCCCTTCACTATTATATCCTATAATGACATCACTGCCGGTTGTGAACTGACTCACATCGAGAGATGACGTCCACGTTTTGAGGCAACGTTTTCGATGTCAAAGTCATAGCACAGGTATGGTATGTGGCACAGCATAACACTCAGATCTGATAGGGAATGACCTACAGCGCCAACACAGCATAGACTTAAGCTGAGAGCACAGCCCTAACTGCACAGACAGTTACTAAACGTTTTGCACAATCAGTTCATTGCAACCAAAACTCATTAGTATTTTTAGAGTCAATTCATTCACACATTTCTAACACTAATTGTAACCAAAATTAATAATTAATTAATAATTGTTTTGAAAAACAGTTTTTATATTAATTTTACGTTTGATTTGAATACAAATTTTGGTAAATATTTAAAAATATTTAAACATTTGAGTGATTTTTGAACTGATTTTGACTTTTTTTTGTCTTCATTTTGCAGTTGTTGTCATTGAATCCCATTTTGTCTCAAAAAGCGTTTTAAGACTTTACTGAACCAATTCTTCATTTAATTTGAATTTTATTTCTTGAATTGGAATCGATTTGATTTGTATGAGTCAGAAGGCATCAGAGCGACCGACACTCCAGGGTCAACGTATTAAGACCAGAAAAAGAGGTAAGGATCTGAGACGCCATTGTTTTTAATGATTTATTTTTCAATTGTGTTGTCTTAACTCTTAAATCAGACCATAAGATAACTTATGATTCATTTTAATAACCTTTTAATAAAATAAGACAACTAATGGTTTGACTTATTCCTCAATGTCTTAAATCAGATGAAAAAGAGAAGTTCGACGCGACAGCATTCCGCGACTCGATCTTTGTCGGTATCAACGAATCTTCTGGTGATCTCGAATCGTTGTCGAAGTTCCTGGACATCTCTGGCAACAAACTAGATTACCGTCGATACGGAGAACCTCTCTTTGACATTCTCATCGCTGGCGGTCTTCTGGCGCCGGGAGGCAACATTGTTGAGGACCCGACCGGTGATCAGACACGCACTGAGCACTCAGTCTTTGCCCGCGACGGCGACGACGAGTCCATTAAAGCGTTCGCACAGGTTATCACTAAACTGATCCGTCGCTACAAATACTTGGAAAAGACATTGGAAGAGGACCTCAAGAAGATTATTGTCTTTTTAAAGGCCTTCTCAGCCGACGAGAGGGAGAAATTGGCGAAATTCTGCGCTATTTTGTTGTCCGGCGGACAAATCAATACTTATATTCTGAGCGCTGCTCTTCAGGACCATCTCGTAAAGGATGGCATCGCCTCTGAGTTTTTGATTAATGTCCTAAAAGTGTGGCAAGGAGAAAAAGATGCCAATCAGGTTTGGACAGCCCTTCGCAAGTCGAACCTCGACTCCAAAATACTGGTAAGGGATCAGTAGTTCTTTGATATGATATCCATCTAACAATGCCTTCTGAACAGGACTTCTATCCGGCCTCAAAGCGCACTCAGGAGAACCTCAGCAATACTTTCGAGAGCGCGGGTCTCAACCAATTGGTGGACTTCCATAAGGCACAGTTGGGAACCACTGTCAAGAAGGAGTTGGGATCCAAACTTTCCGATCTGATCCATGA
>JAQGCS010001714.1:0-12636 GCA_034702105.1 Fuscozetes fuscipes | reverse complement strand
GATTTTCATTTTTAAATCTCAACAATCAGTCGATTTTCAATATTTAATGAGTAGACTTTCAAACTTAATTAACTGTACATATATTTCTTGCTTTGAGTTATTTTTCAATTGACTTTTTTCAGATCAAATAAAAATTATGACAAAACATACAATTTTTGGTTAAAAATATCAATAAAATCAGTGATGCGTTCGAATACTTAGAGATTATTTTGCGCTCAAATTGTTAGCATTTGAAATATTATTAGATTTTCTAAAAAATGAATTTTGTTTTGTCCGACTCTTCCAATGCTTTGCATATGATTTCAATTTCCAGTCATATCCTTATTCCTTAGAGATTTAGAATTCAAGATTAATCTTTCTTTCCGTCGTTTAGTTCATGTTTGGCGTCTATTTTGTCATAAAGATCTGGGATTTTCAAGTTTTACAGCCGGGTCTCCAACAAAATCTTATGATTCAATCTCTTATCCGAACAAATCTGAGACTCAGCGATAAAAATAATAAAAACTTTAATTTTTAAGTGAAATCTTGTGATTCAGAGCCAAAACACTCTGTTTTAATGAATTTGTAGTTTAGCCTGGACACATCATTTTTACTTTTCGGATAAAAAGAGTGATAAAGTTGAAAATGATAATCAATAAATATTATGGTTATTCTGCTCTTCCTGGATCATTGATATCTGAATTTCAAAATTGCTGATAAATCATAAAAAGTCTGAACTATGAATGAATTATTCAAATGATTTTTGAGTTCATCAATTCACGGAAACTCAAATAATTTTTGATAATTTGTTATCATATTCAACTACCCTGGTCATCTTCTAAATGATGTAATGACTCCATAATTCTTGGATCGATTTATCTATTCATAAATCTTGGTTTAAATTCTAATTCATTTCTAAAATGCATTTAATCACTGAAATTAAAATTCTATTAATTATTCAAAATCTAAAATAAGATCTTAACTTTTGATGGCTATATAAAAAATTAACATGGTATATTCAATTTTTAATTTGAATTATTGGCTTTTCCTAAATGTAGAGTAAATATAGAAAGTTTCGGTGAACTTAATAACATATTTAACATTAAAGTTATTAAAAGATATTTACGAATAAAATATTCGATAAGATCTCAATAATTCACTAAAATATTAGCTCAGAATAAGTGAACAGTATTTTAATGATCGCTAACTAAATGGAATTTTTAGAATTTGTTTTTCCTCTTAAAACAGACTTTTCTTTTCAACCGAAGTTCAGTTTAAAACAAAATGAAACAAATTTTCAAATCAGTCATAAATATCGAATAACAAACTCAATCAACATTAAGCGAGAACACTTTATAATTTAGAATACAGTAAAACTTCCAGATAGTTGACACAAAATCTTTTCCCTTGTTAAGTGCCTTAAAATGGACTTAAATTTGTAATTATGTAACAAAGATATAGTTTATGCTCAATAAAAAAATATATATTAGGTCATTTTGTCTAAATCTAAATTTTGTTATTAAGATTTCGTAAAATTTTCACCCAATTAGAAGTAGCCTACCTAGAGGTCATTTGGTATCATAAATCCCGTAGAAGTATGTGACGCCACCAAAACTTTAGCCTCAATGAGAAATTCATCGGTTGAATGAATGCTTGTGAGAGGTTTTACTGTATATTTTAAATATTTATTATTCAAAATAAATTGACTGTTATTTGCAAACCCTTTCTCTACTTATTAAGAGTTGTGTTTAAGTAAAGGTTAGGAATACTAATGAATATAATGGTTATTGATTTGAAACTGATAGCAATAGAGGCACTCCCAGCACAAAAAATGAATTTAAAAGATCAAAAACAGTAGAAAAAAATTATAAATTTAATACTTCTGTAAAACAAAGATAAATGAAATAATGAGCGGAATATTGGCGGCGAATGTATTGTAAATCTGTTCCTAAGTTTTCCCCAAAACTCTTCGACAGAACTTCTAATCAAATGATATATTCGTTGAGAGGTTTCACTTCGACCTGATTTCTCTTCGGAATAGTTTAGTGGGAAATCACAGACTGGAAAACCTGAAACTCCAATAGCTATGAGTGGTTAAGAGAACAGGCAGTACCGCAAACACCTGAGCATATTTAATATAGACCTGTGCTATTGCTGAAGACCTTGTCATTAATGTTATGTATCTCTTACCTGTGCTACTCTTACGTCTTTCTGTATTTATTCTTGGAAATATTAAAATTGAAATTTCTTTTTAATCTTTCAATTAAATCGGTGGAGACCTTCGACTCAGTCGGCACTAATTTTTTACCTGTGCTCACAACTCCATTCAAATGGATTTCGAAAATATCGATTAATCCGTTTAATAATCAGAAATTAAATCAATAATAAAATTTGAATTTATTGCTTAAAATTCTTGGCTCATAACTGAATGCTGTGTTCAAAGAGAAAAGAATGCGTTGAGTCTGGAATTGTATGTCATTCCTATCCATACAATGAATGCGAGTGAAGTGATGGTCAAAAGTGAAATAAAATGCATTTTCGGCGAAATTACTCGTTTCTGTTAATCGGATTTATTGTCGAAATTTCGACATTTATTTGTCTCAACAAATGTGATACAAATCTCACAGAAAGTGTCAGCTTTTGTGATGAAAACTATGTCGACTCCGCTTACTATAACGGATACGATCTTATTGTCACCAGAGATGACTGGCTCTGGTATTACTACAAGGATTATCATAATTTAAGTGAACCATTTAGTCAAAAAGCGTTCACTCAAGGTAATTCGATGCTATTTTTTAAATTCAATAATCTTGCAAAAAAAATTCATTTTATTTCCTCGTCGATTGTGATTTCGATAATGATTTTGAAGTTTTGTTGGTTTTGAATAATCATTGAATTCATATAATTATAGACAAAGAAAACATAATTTGATTCTTGCTATTTTCAACTATCATATGATTATAGAATAGGTTTTTATTCACAAATAAGTTATCAAAAGCGAGAGAATTGAGGGTAAATTACAATAGTGTTTGGATAAGAAAAGTTACCATAATTTGACTGAATATTCATTTTGTTTGCTTTGATTCCAACAAATGCATAATTTTCACATAATTTCCATTAATTCTTATGATTACTCAACTTTAAAGTTGCAAGATCTATCAATTTGATTATATATATCATAATTAAATTAAGTGTTTGCGTGATTTAAAATTTTTTCTCTTATTTGAGTCATATTTTTTGGTAGTTTTCATTATAATCATTAAATTGAATCTCAATTCAGGACATCAAACAATTGCAGAATATTTTGCATCAAAAGAAACAAAACAATTAAATTAAATATATTTTAAATAAATTACTTGAATTCGTGCAAAAGAGTATTCATTTAAATCATATGTTATTTTTATATCTTCTTCTAAGCGTTATGGTCATTTTTAAATAAATGATTCATCGCATTTTTAAAAAAATTTTAAAATTAAAATTAATGTTCATTTTGTTTGCTTTTACATTAAGGTAATGATCAGAATATTAACGCTGAACCTCAGATAAGTTTAGATAAATTTTTTCCTTACTCAGAAATAAATTTACACTTAATTTCTGTGCCCATATTTATACCGATTTGACTATTTGGGTATATAGTAATTATGTCATCGATTGCTTGATAATTCAATAGTGAAACGGTGTGAGAAAGGTAAAATCAGATTCTAAATCTTGCCAAAACATAGGTCTCTACTATATTCGTATTCAAATTAAAAGATATTAAATTCCATTTAAGAAATTGTAGTAAAAATGATATAAAAAATTTTTTTTAAATAAATAATAAAAAGAAGTCTTTGAGAGAAAAAAGAATGGAATTCATGAAAAATATTCGAAGCCTTAAATAATGCACTTTTTTAAACTCGATTTCTATAGTTTTCCAAAAATCGATCAAATTTGTAGATAAAATTATTTTTAATCAAAAAAGAGGTCAATTAATAACTCTTTACAATCAGAGGAAAGTGTTTTACAGATCTTTAATTAAATTAAACCATTAATTGAGTTTAATTTAGTGAAAAAGGAGGTAAAGGGCGAGAAAGTCACTTATTTTTGTTACTTCGGGCCCTTCTTTTGTAATTCCTATAATTGGAATTAATTTCAAATAATTAAAAATCGATGAAATGTTTGTTAACAACTGTGACTTATTTCTGGGCTAAGGAGAACATACAACTAATTTAATTATCCCTCCAGGTTCAATAATATTGAAATTGACTTGATAATCAGAATAATTACTCAATTTACCGAACAGTTAAAAGTTATGGACTTGATTGTGTTGGCAAAATAGCCAAGATATTTAAGATATAAATGAATTCCAAAATATCACATAAAACTTATAAATAGACTTAATATACATTAAAATTAATTTCTAAACCAATTAATTAATTCCAATTAAAACTTCAAAATTCTCGACAGTCATAAATAAAGTTAACCTGACACATTCAACTACATTAAACTATGTTTAAACACTAAAGATTTGAGTTCAAACAATCGATGCTTTTATAATGACTTAAAATAGAAATATTGTCGAACTTTCCATAAAATATAATAACGCCTTAAATGTAAATATTTGTTATAAACTCTTAATTTGTTTGAAAAGAAGAGAACATAAGTTTAATTACTTGATTAGTCATATTAATGATATTGTAATGTATAGGAGACCACATTCAGGGGGCGTTCAACATATCAGTTATACCAAAATGTGATGTCAAAAAAGTGGTTGACTGCAAAGAAGTAAACAAGATGAGAAATATGGCCGTATATTTCCTACACAACAAACCCCGGGCCAGAGGTTACTATAATCTGGACGTCCGGAACAGAGATGGAAGTCAGAGACGAGTCAAACCTAAACAACTTCCGTGGGCTATGAAACAGGTTTGTTATTCTGTGCGCGAACTGTCGCTGTACTCCATAAGGGGGCCGACTCTTCGATGATTAAGTTTTATTATTAAATCAAAACTGTTTTTATTGTTTACTGTGTTTTGTTTGTTTGCATTCATTCGTTGAATAATAATCCAATTTTTCTCTTGTTATGATTCACAACAAATTATAGTAATTATTATTCTCGTTATAAATATGCAGTAGTTTTGCACAGAATATGTGTAAAAGTGCTGAAAAATAAAAAAGATTTGAAATGAGATGATATCACACATACACTCACTCATGAGATGGACGATAAAACACATACTTTTTAAAAGGATTTTCTTTAATTAAATTCAGGCTAACCTACGAAATAAGAGGATCAGAATATATATTCCTTTCCTTTGCCAACAATTTTTGTGATTTATTTGATTTTCTGATGAATCAGATAATTGAAACTCAAAAAATCAAATTAATTTTTTTTCGCTTAATTTACTGCTGAAATATAAGAAGAGATTTATTGCAATTGTTTTTATCTAGATAATAATAATATTTTATCTAAGATTTAAGACCTCAAAGTCTAAGCATCTGTCCTCCAGTCTGGCCATTAATGAATAGTTAAACTTTCAATTATTTTGTTGAGTATATAATTTCAGATCTAATAAAATAAGTTATTCTCGAATAAAATTATACCCTCTCTGACACTCCATTGATTGGGAAATTTCTCGAATCAAAATTGCATTTCTCTATTTTCACTGGTGGCCAGACTTCAAATTTGCATACCTTCGAGGAAAAGCTATGATTAACGACTACAATAAAACCTTTGAATGATGTTCATTGAATTGCAATTTTAAAACATACTAGCCTAATAAAGCGGCTTCTCATTGACTGATTGGCCTTTTGGTATCCCTGGTGTTTTATAACCACTTATTTTCATTCAAAAATAGATTGGGATATAAATGTGAAGACCGTAAAGAGTTTGCAATGTTTTCATTAGAAGTGGATTTCCTATTTTGGTCGTCATTTCTATGATTGACAGTCGAGTTATTAATATTTTGAATGTATTTTAATTTTGGCAAAAATTACAGACTTTTTCGTAAAATTCATGAATGTTTTGCACGTTTTTCTGTGTAAACATTCGCCAAAATTTGCATAAAATACTGAATTACATAATATTATAATCAACTTAAGAATAAAAGAAAACTGAATTCATTTGCGAAATAAATAAAATGTGAATAAAAACAAGATTTCTATTTCTCCCGATTTCTGTATTGAAAACACTATTTAATGGAAAAATTTACAGAAAATTACTGTATAAGCAAATAAAAGTTGTAGGGTATAACTAAAAGAAGCATGAAAACAATTTTAATTGTGTAAATAATCAAGTTTACAATACAATTATGTGCAGAAAATCTTGTTTTTGGCTCAGAATTGCTATAAATTCTAAGGAAATAATAATTTGCTCACAAAAAGCCTTTTTAACGAAAAAGGTTTTATTACAATAAAAATAAGTTTTAATGAAAGGCAAGGGATTTATCTCCGATAGGAAGAGCTAATAAAGCGTTAATTATTATTATTAATGAACTGGGTAAAGAAGTGTTATCTTATTATACACTTGTTTATACAACCTGACCCCATACTTAAGAGTACACAGTACTTTTTACTATTTTTTCCAATCAATGAGTATTGAATTGATTGAAAGTTTCATTCTTAACATTTGACCACAAATTGATTGAATACAAAGATTGCGATAAAATTTATTGAACACAAAGTTTTAATTTTTGACTTCAATTAAGTTTCAGAAATTGTCGGATAATAAGAACAAGGATTGAAAGCAAGAATTAATAATTGAGTTAAGAGTGAGGGTAAAATCAAAACAACAAAAAACTATTTTACTCGAAGCAAATATTATTTCGAAAAATCGATTTTTTAATTTCACTCTAATATCAAAAAATAATCGTTGTTTCGAAATATAAGACGTTTTGGATTCAGAATATAAGGAAAAGTTTGAAATTAATTCCAATAAGATTTGTGAATATGTCTGAAGAAAAGTCGATATAAAAAGTTTGGTTTCCCTCCAACTCAGGACTTATCTCTAATTTTGTTTCACTTAAATAAATATTATTTTTACTTAAAATTCATTTATTCTTATCCTTAAGACTTCACTCGAATTTAAAGCATGAGCATGCTTATTTTTGATTCATTCAATTCATATTTGGGTCGATTAATCATAATTTTTGAACAAAAAAAATAAGAAGTAATTAAGTCTTTAATGAATTTGAAAAATCAGTTTTGATTATAATTAAGATCCAAATAATAGAATATATTTATAATGAATTTTCTTTAAATGAACAAAAGGTGGGACTTTTGGGCGGAAATCTATGGCCCAACGGATGGGAGGCCTATCAGGAGCACCGACCTGTTGCTTATCTACCGTCCAGATATGAATTAGTTTTCATAATAAATGGCCGCAACTTCTCGAATGCAGTGTTGGCCTGGAATACTTTGGACACAAAGAATTGGAACAATTCGTGGAGATATAAAGACATCGGCGATCAGGTAGTCTTCACCGGAATGTTCGAAATGAATGGCATTATATATGCGATCGGAGAGACTAAAAATAGCATTGAAAGGATCGGAAGGATCTACAGATACCATATTCAGGGCCGTAACGGCACAGGCAGACGACTCACGGAAACTGTGAGTATATGAAAGAAATGTTTTTATTTTTGTTCCCATGTTTTCAACGGTCGACCGATTGCTTGAAATTTTGTAAAATGAGACCAATTTTTATGACTGACTAACAATTAATTGAGTTTTTGTTTGAGCCGTCAATCCATCCATTTATCAGTCGATTAGTTTTGTTGTGAAAAACACTTTTGACATATTATCACCAAAACAATCGAACATTTCCTAATGACCAGGAGTCATTTACCCAGTAAACTACTAAAAATTATAGTTCCTTAAAAGATAATCAAGTAATGTGATCACTCGACTGTATATTGTTTACGGACAATTTATTGCTAGATCAATAAATCATTAAATACAATTGAAATAGTTTTATAAAATTCCTTAAAAATTTATGTAACAAGGTTGAATTCTATATTGAATCCAATGAACTGGAAAACTTAGAGATTTAATGTACATGTTGTCAAAACAATGTTCAAGCAGTTTTCAACTTTTGAATTTGCACAATTCAAATATTTGAACCCCTAGCAAACTTCAAATAAAAATATGATACATTGAACACATCTCTGATTCAAAATATCATATGAGTGGGATTTAGGGGTTTGTCGTCACAATATTTTCAATACAATCGTAAAAAAGTTTTTCCTCTTAGAATCAAATGGTGACCGACTTCTTTGGATGTCCGGAGAGAACTCAAAAGTCATACACATTAGTGAACACAATCAGAACGGGACGGGAGATAAAGACTGGCAATGTTTTAAATAATAAGTTCACCACAAAAGACGACGACTCAATCCTAATATCAATATTTATTGGTATAGTGATCGTGGCGTGTCTGACCACGATCATCTTGTCATTTGTGACTATCACCGGTATTGCATATTTTTATTTCTGTGTCAAAAAACGTAAACAAAGACACTTAAAATTGAACCATTCATTCAAGTATTAGTCCTATTGATAATAGTTTTCAATCCTATCTACTCATTGACTTTTAGGACGAAAAAAGTCCAGAATTGAGTCCGAATTACGCATTGAGCCCACTATACCTAAACTGCCGGTCATAGGCCTCGACTACTCGCGTAGACAGACCTCACAAGTCTCAGGATTTGATACCATGTCGTCGATTACTGCTATTTATTCTCAAATCAGTAGACCAGTGAACAAAACGAGCAAAAGTAGTGTTAAGAGTATGTCCAACAATACGACCAACAATATGACCAATGGTCGCATTAAGACCAGTGCTATCATCAACAGAGACATTGACAGAAACAGTGCCCACAAAAGCAATAGTATTACTGCGGCCAACACTACGGCAGTGAACGGCATATCAAATGGCATTCATTCCCACCCCTATGACGACGAGTGTTCCGGAGATCACTTCCATTGCTTTGAACACTATGTGCTTCCGCCCACTGAGCGCTCATCCAAAGTCAACGGACACCGAAAGTGAATACCATTTACTCAACTCAATCACCATTTGTTTAGTTTAATAATTAATTAATTTTAGTTAAGTTTGAACTTATTTTTAAATATAAATCATTTTCTAAATGCTTTCTAATTGTGAACCAATTTTGTGTTAAATTAATCAATAAAAACATATTTTCTTCAGAAGTTGTCTTTAACTCAATAATAATAAAAAGTAAATTTAGACTGAGTTGTCATCATTTGTGTATTGCTAGCTCAATTTAGCGGTGACAGCACAAATCACAATTAATCAGTGAACACAAGCATTGCTATATACTTCAATAAAGAGAGTTAGCTTTGAGTACTAAGAGTTTGATAGATGTTAGCACTAAGGGCCAGTGGCGCAACGGATAACGCGCCTGACTACGGATCAGGAGATTCCAGGTTCGAATCCTGGCTGGCTCGCATTTCTTTTTCAACTTTGCACTTTTATTTTAAACTGCTTTCAAATTTCGATAAGGTTGAATCAAGGTTAATTGTTAATTTTAGTTCTCAAGAGAACAAATTTAATGGAAAAATGGTAATTATTTATTTTTTAATTACTTTTTATAAATTCTTTAAATTAAATTAATGTCATCTTAAACTTATCAATGCTATGTAAGGGTAGTTAAACTTGAATTCTCAATTTATTTGACTCATTTTAGTGAATAAGAAAAATTAGTTTAAATGCAATCAATTCATAATTTTATTTAATTAGAAATAAAAACAAATTAAAACATAATATAATAGAATTGTATTCAAATGAATAACAATTACTTTCAATGAAATTAATAAAGAAAATTCAATTAAAGTAAAGGAAAAATGAGTGAAGAAAATGTAATTAAATGCAAATTAAAACAAAATTAAAAATTAAACAAATTTGAGTTTAAGATTAAAGAAAAACAATGTCGTCATCAATGGATAAAAGCTGTTCGGACTCTAATCCCGAACGCAATGTCTGACAAATAAAATCAATCAAATTTGTGGTCAATTGTGAGTCGATTCGGGGCTTTATTTCCGTCACATTCAGAAAGATTTTGTTATCGCTTTGGAAACTCAACTCTAAATTGATTCGGATTTCTTCTGAGTTGTCATCAATTATAAGACAGTGCTCTGAGTTATCGATAATTGCATTCGTAATCACAGTCTGCCTATTGATGAAATCCAAGGGCAATGACTGCTCTTTCATCTGATTCTCTGCCAATTGTCTGACATTCTTATCAATGATTCTGCGGTCAATTGTATTGAATTTAATGACATAAGTTTCAAAAGTTGTCGTTTCATTGAATTTGATCTTTGATTTGGGTTTAGAATCGTAAATACATTTCATTGTGAAGCCCTCTCTGAATAGCATTCGGAAAAAGTGACTGACTTTTAGACTCCAGTCTTCTAAATGAGTCTCAATCTCTTCTGTGGTAACATTTTGCCCAAAATCTGTACTCAGTTTTGCTACAAAATGCTTCGAAATAACTCTTTCAGTGATTTGAATGTCATCCTCCTGTTGGACAACAGTGTTATCTTCAATTGTTTTGGGTGACTCTTTTTCCAATTGTTTTTTAATATCTTCAATTGATTCAAATGTCGGTTCTAAGAGATCCATAAATGTTCTAGTATTAGGATCACAATTGTGGGGATAGTAGTCATTGAAATACTGGTGACAATAAGCTGATACTTTCCGAAACCAGGCCCTCAGACCCAGAAAAAGTTTGTATGGCATGTGATGAGTCATATTGAATGTGAGGTCGAAAGGGTCCTGAATGCAGATTAGTTCAGTCATTTGAAATTCGTGGACATTTGTAAGGCCACGATTTGCCAAATAATTGTCAAACTTTGCTTTGAGTACTGTTCTTCCATTTCGGGGACAAATGACTTTAGTTCTGAAGTCGAAGTTACAGTAGAATTGGAAGAATAATTGAAACAAATAATTAATTGAAGTTTCATTCCATTCTTTAGGGAACGACTTTCGATAATGGTTTACGTCATCGCAGAAACCACACTCCCACCCATTCATTATCACACTTTGGGTTTTCATTTCCATTAGTTCCTCTACAGTCGGCAGAAGTGGGACAGAAAGCGATTGACAGAAGAAGATTATTAGCATAGAAAAGGCATAACTAGACATTTGGGAACTGCCTATAAAACCGTTGACTTTAGCCAAATAGCGCAGAACAACGGCTAAAGTGTGAAAGGGTGGCTCCAATTTGCTGTAAAATGCAATCAGTTTTGAGTTATTAATACCTAAACTGTTGACACAACTCAGATCACAAGAGATGCCATTCGAGCGAAGACTATCACCAAATTGGCGGAAATCCAATTTGAGGAGTGGACAGCGACGGCTCTGAATAGTTGGTCGGATATACATTCGGAGTTGTTTTCTCAAAAGTTGTCGGATTTCTATTAAGTATTTAACGGCCAAATTGGGGCTCATTTTATTGGTTAAGTTGTTTTCATCGAAGAACTCAATAAAGATGTCTATATCTGAGTTACAGAAACCCAATTCATTGACTGTCGAACCGAAGACATGAAATCTACATTTGAGACCATTATTGTTCAGAATATGCTCCAGTTTTTGACATAAATTCAACCGATTTCGGCGATCGGTTTCTGTGAGAAGAAGATTGTCTTCCATTACATCGAAATGATAGCCATATGGCAGCGATGTCTTCACACTTTCGGCCACAAATTGTTTATCAATCGGTCGCATAAAAGCACAAAATTGGAAGCCATCATCGCAACAAAGAAATGGTTTGGCGAATGCCTTTATGCCCACGTTTTTGACCGAACCATAGTTTAATTTGATTCGGTCTGAAGTGTGATAAAAATCAAAGGCCACGTCATTCGACTCGAAGCGGACAAAAGCCATCGGATAGTCAGTGCCGTCGTTGAAGGCAACGATATCTTCAATGGCTCCCAAATGTTGTAAATTGTTTTTAATTTCGACTTCGGATGGCTTCCGGTTTGACATAATTTTAATTAAAACTGTGAAGAATGGTTGAGAAAAAGAATGGTTGTCAACGAAAGGCTCATCCTGGTGCTTCTTCTTCTGGTGTTTCACGTTTTTGATTCTTTCGACGAGTTGTCTCTGGCGCTTGTATTCGGCCATTTTTTGAGGACATGTATTGATTAGATTCGGTTCATTTTCGTAGAAAACTGGAATCATAGGCTCTCCAAAGAAGGCCTCAATTTGTGCCGATTCGCTGGCGTTCGGGTTTTGCTCAACAAAATTCTTCAATTCAGAGGATGGTATGGGACAGGCATCGCAATGACTGTTTTGACCGATTAGTTTAGGTCTATTACGTTTTGAATTGCGAGGTCTGACCCGTTTGTATGACATCTCCTTTAAGTTGGAGTTGTGTTAACACTTTGTGTTTGACTCTCACTTCAAAACTTATGAACTTTAAAACAAAACTTTTGAACTAGCGATATATAGTTCGATAAAAACTCAAAGTTGACAAGGTGGTCATACATGAAAAGAATGACTTTGTTACTAATCTCGAACTCATTAATATAAATTTGAGATGAACTTGTACCCAGAGTACACTTCACTCTTATAAATCCGTAACTTTTGCTATATACTGAAGTGGCGCCAGTGAAGTGTAGGTCACGTACACATAAATGAGGGTCTATAGTTTCGCA
>JAQGCS010001713.1:0-12637 GCA_034702105.1 Fuscozetes fuscipes | reverse complement strand
ATTCATATATCTGTGTAACACAATTACAAGAATTTTTAATTTTGTCGCATTTCCTAATGACTGGAGTTTGAAAGCAAACACTTTTTGTTTTTATCTCATATTAAGAGTGAATTTTATATCAAACAAATGGTTGTTTTTTTCTATGCATTAGTGAATAGCCTATTATTAAACGTCGAGTAAAGCATATTATAAATAATGGATTGACTTTAATAGTACTCATTATTTAAAAAATGTTTCATAAATTTTTGACGTATTGCTTGACTTTTTACTAGAATATAATAGACATTGGCGTTAACTCGAAAGATATGTAATCATGTTTGAGAAAAACCACTAATTTGTGTGCAAACAAAACTTTTCAAAACAATTTATTTCTTTTCTTCTTTGTCTGAATTCTTTGAATATTTTCAAATCTGATTCCTAATGATATACGACATGAAGAAAATAATTGGATTCGTTTTTGCGGAAATATGTCAGAACAGAATATATGTGAAGTCAGCTATTTTTGTATTCGCTTTTGAAGCCCGTATGCAAACAATTTTCAATTGGTTCGTAATAAAAATTATCGTTTCAGCAAAAGTATATAATCTAAACTCAGTATAAGAGCTTTTGGCTGCGAATGGGAGTAAGGCTTGTGATTAGAAAGAGTTTAATGCAATTTTTGGTCTTAAATTACAACCGAAAGTAGAGGAAATGCAATCACTTCTAAACACTTCGAATGAGTAGTCGAGAAGTGATTCTGTATTTAGAATTTGGATGTGAAGTATCGCTGAAAATCCAATTGCAATGTCTTCAAAGGTTAATTAGGCATTCAGACCATCAGACCATAAGTATAAAGACCCTGTGCTTACAATTAAAGCCATGACATTAAAAGATATTTAGCGGATAGACATCGAAATCGACAATACTATTAAAGTACGATAAGTCGTATCATTTCTATCAAAACTGTCATTGAATCAGAAGTTAGATATTAGACTCTCAATAGATATTATTATAACCATCAAAGCCTACAGTAATGATATTATTAAAAATCTAATGAGAAATTGCTATCATTCACGACATATGAGGCATAACATCAAAACATAGGACAGAATATTCTGTGCCTACTTTTCAAATCTGATCTTTCGAATGATATGTTCTGTAATTTATGATCAAATAGATTCACATCTGTTAAAAACAAATACATAATGTCATTGTATTTGACTAAAGAATCAAATTTTCATAACTATTCTGATAGTTATTAATGTGTTGGCAATGTTTTTATGCTTTCCTTCCATACAATAGTAATGGAAACATACAGACATACATATTGCTATAACTATTCCAAACTTTTATACAAATGCAATATATGTGTAGTCCTCATATCATATTAGATTGGATTCGGTCTATAATTCTTTTTATAGCTGCTATTCCTCTAAATCGATACCTGTTTGCAGATACCTTAGACCTAACTGTCTTACCTCATGACAAGTCTGACCTATTATTTCTCTATTGGATTGAATTTCATAAGATCTGATCTGAACGTGAATTTGTGTTAAAATTGAAGAAAGGTTTTGAATATTGAATGAAAACTCCACAAAAACTATCGATTTTTCATTTCTTTTGAAATACATTTAGATTTTTATAGACTTTTTTCATTTGGAAAGAAGTGTTGTATCTGTGAGTCGAGAGTCAGGTCACGACTTATTCCACTTCTGATGATTAAACTCAATGAATACAAGAAACCGAGAAATTCTGAATCAATTAGATTCTGTACCCTTTCCTCCCTTTCCTTTAACTCAAAAAGATGTGATTTTAGACCACAGTCTCTGAAGTGAGAAATTGAACCGAATTTTCCACTTAAGATATATCTGATGGGAAAGTCAGCTCTGGTCAGGAAAGCCTTAAAATTGTAGTAATGGTGTTCAGACCTATAATTAATTTAATGGATTCGAGTCCTTAAACTACGAATCTTACGGAAATGTTTGTCTGGATTATTATTTCATTGGTTTCACATCGATTTGTTGAGTCCTCATTATGCCCTTTGACCTAATGTGAAATTTTATTTAGCTGCTCAATACCAAGTCGATAACTAAATTGTGCCAAGATTAACCAGATTAGTTATTCAATTAACTTAATTGAATTAATGTTTAATTTTAAAATATCCAGAGAGCTTCAAATGCAGCTTTTTAATTGAATTGAATAAAAAAATACAAGTGCAATTAATTTATTATGAGAATAACCAGAATATAATTTTCCATTCACTAACTAATAAAAGAAAAGCATATTATATAATATAAATTTTATATTTATATTTATAAAATACATTTGGGATTATTTTTGTTTTGGTGAAAATATTTTAAACTTAATTATCGATATTAATATTACATTAAATGTGAATTGAATTTTTGGAATGTTTTAGTTATATATTTGTTATGGTTAGTAAATAGTTTAATAAATTAAGGGATGACTTTAAGCAAAACATTGACCCAATTATTAGTTGTTTTTCAATGGATTATATTTGACTTTCATTTCGTTGATAAAACTTCCGAAATGCGATTGAGTTTTATGTCTCGAAACTACCGGTAATTACGATCAATGAAAGTGAATATAATCCAGGAATTTAATGAAACATTTATTTTTAGAACTGTATAATTTTAGTTTCATTCTCTGAAGTTACAGATTGCAAGATATCTTTATCATTGAATACTTTTCCATATAGATTTGAATCTAATATAAACCTTTTATTTAATATCATAATAGATTTAATTACATTTTTCTCATTCAAACAAAGAATGTATTGTCGTTTTAAATGAGAAATTGGAGACATTCTTCTCTCAAATATATTTGAAGAATAAGATATCAATTGAATTCCTAATTCGACATTTCTTATGGCAACTCATTCTTTAGTCAATGAACGCAAAGTATGTATTAGAGAATGACTGCAATGATAGCCCTTATTATCGTTTGGGAGAAACTTGTTTTGTGTTACACTACAGCACCGTTTTTATCAACCTTCAAATGTATGACAATGCCCATTTTATCAACCAATTTTCTAAAATACTAATACACCAATTAGTGCTATTTTGAGATCAATTTTACCACTTTTCCATATTTATCAACATTTCTACTCAAACGACCTGTTTGATAAAAAGAGTGTTGCAGTGTAATTTCTAATTAATAATAGAAAAACATGAGAGTGAACTGCCGTTGCGAAGAGGAGATGGATATATCATAAGTGGATTTAACAATATTTGTCTGAACAGTTGCTTTCGTTAAAAGATAACAAGAATTGGATCAGAATTGGATGAGATATCGGTATAATTAGAGTAGAATTGAAGCTCCAAATTAGTTATCCATGATTATTATAATAATGCTTCTCCTTTATTATCTATCAACTTAACATAGTGATATCACCAAGTACGCATCAGTCTATTGTGAAGAAGTTAAGCAAAGTATATGTTTGAATGAAAACTTGGTTTTTAGTGTCAGTTCTTTTGTTTGTTCGTTTGAATTGATTTTTAAAGTGAACTCAAATTTCAAATGCGAATTAAGGTTTAGTGATATACCCCGTGAGACCACCAAAAGCTAACTCATTATTGCTTTGATGTGTTAAGCAGTGTATCTGTAGATTGAGAAGTGAGGCCACAATCAGATATGGAGGAGTGTATGGCAACCAATTCCCTAATTGCTTAGTTGGACCGATCAGTCGCTCTATTTATAGCCTTCATTATTGACACCATAAAAGTCTATTCATTTCCGAATTTTAGACCACTTTTTACTTCAAATAAAGGATTTCAAATGTTTTCACACTTTTCTTTTAGGTGCGATATCTTTTGCTCGTTTAAAGACTTATACTATAATAGAAAGTCTTTTCTTATGAATTTATCCTCTTCACATAATAAACAAACTCCCTTGATAATCAGAAAAATGAGTCTTATTTAGTGATAGCTCTGATTATAAATCTTGATACCCACTCCTTAGAATGAAACAAATTCCACCCCTTTTCGATAGCTTCCGCGTCTGACTCATAGTTCTGCAGTGAAAAATGATGGATTTGACCCTGATCAATAATGTAATCCAATCGAAAAGAATATACATTTTGGAGAATAATTGAATTTTGAAATGAATTAAAATTTAATACATTTGTATTTCTCTTTTTGTTAGATTTTTTCGAAGAATTCCCTAAACATTAGATCATTTTCGCAAAAATAATAAACCCAGAGATAAGATGTGAAGCATTTGAAACATGAAATCATAAAATTGAATATTTTTTCTTAACTCAAATAATTTATGTTTTCGTTTCTCTTTTATTGTCGAGAAAAGTATGAATATTGGAATTATTTATTAGATTTTTTGGTGAAAATACAGAATTCATTTTGTTATGAGTGCCTGAAAATGAAGATAAAGGTCTTTGGAGTCTCTCAGTGTTATACAGGGATGCCCACAACTTAATATCTAGTACAGATATGACAACAAAAGGGAGTACTCAAACAAAACGGTATTTCAATGGATGACACTGAAATTCATTGATTAAAGTTTAAGAATTTCAATTTATCTTAACTTGCCGCCAAATGAATTTATTGCTTGTTTAACTAGAGACTATATTTAATAGTTAACAACTTGCTCACCACTGTTGTAATAATAATTTCTTAGATAAAAAAATCTTTGCGAAAGAAATACAGTATAAGTATTATCATTAAAAGCCATAATTTGGTACAAAAATGACATTAATCAAATTCAGATAAATTGATTTATATTTATATTATAATGTGTTCAATGCATTTAAAAAGTAGATAAACATATAATTTAAACAAATTTATGGTCAATTAAATGCACCTATTCATTAAAATCAACTTTGGTTAAAAGATTTCATTTATTGATTCAAAGTAATGAATAGAGAAAGGTCATTATACTAAAAACATTGTATCCCGAATGCCTACTCTTCAATATACTATATTCCACTTAAAATTCCACATTTAACTCAAATTTAGAGCCATTTTGTTTTTCAATTTCGTCAATCAGTTACCTAGGTTTAATTTGATTTTGGATCATTTCAATTTAAATATAAGTACAAAAAATACCGAAAACTGTTAATTTAGTACAAAATAATGGATTAATATGTACATTTTAGCCAAGGTGGGGCGGGCGTAGTGAAAAACTGTTTAAATCAAGTTAACTTCACGAAATTGATAAGATAAAGAACAGAATGGTGTTAGGCGTCATTTTAGGTCAAGTGTAACATTTTAACCTGGAGTGTAGTACATTTAAAATGAGTCTTTCGGAGCTTATAACACATTTTTACTACAAACTCAAGCTCTAGTTATAAGTCATTCTGGGAATTGAACTCAATTTCATTTAAAATTACATTAAAATAAAAATATCGTTTAAATTCCATTAACTTCCTATAATTTAAATAAAAAATATGTAATAAAGTTCATTCGTTTCGTGAGTTTTTTTAAATAAAATATTTAAGAAAAAGATTTGATTTAAGAATGTTTTCTCTCAAACTCTGATTAGTTTGCGAATTCTTCACAACTTTTTGTTCAAAAGTCGGACAAATGCGATAAAACTTAGTATAAATGAATCACTTTTTTCGGTGAAATATCTATAAATCTAAATAAAAATTGATTGTCTCAGAGCTGACAATAAATATTGAATTATTGAACACTTTGTTAACTCCGAAGAATTCGATTCTTCGAAAGTCTGAAAAACTTTATTCTTATATCGATTTTCGATCGCTTTTTCCTTTTTGTTACTCAAAAAGCTTTTAAGTCATGAAAATGTTTGAATCGTTGTTCTGTCGCTCAACAGCGGAGAGGATAACATTTTCTCAATTTTGATGATACCCTGAATCATAATTGCTGGCATTCAACCAGAAATTGCCAAGATGGTATTTATCGCCGATTTGATTGACCGCGAAAGCCTTATTCTTCTTATACTTTTTAACTTGAAACAATTCGATTTCTTTTAAAATCCGTTTTAATAGGATTATTAAATCTTGTTTTGGTTGAAAAGGATAAATTCCCTTGATGACTGTGATATCCGTTTACAGTTCACCGAATTAAATATTTATTGAATTGTGTAATGAATCATGGTGGAATATATAATACTCGTTAATAATATAACCATTAATTAAAATACGAACTGACGTCAATATCAACCAATTGACTATTCATGACTCCATGAAATTATAATCCGGTTCATCAATCGGTTCGATCAAAACCATTAAATTTTAAAACACTCTCATTATTTATTAAAATATATTAATCGTAGAGATTCTGAGCACTATTTTAATCTAAGATTAAATTTCAAATAAAATATATAATCGTTTAATGAAAATGTGTTTGATATGAAACACAATTCAAATTGATTTCGATAATAATTATCTTTTCTTATGCGGTAAATGAATGAAAACTGTTTTTTGTGAGTTTCCTCTATATTGGAAACACTTGTAATAGTTTGGGGCCTTTTGTCAGATGATGTGTCAGCTCTGCAGATGTTCTTTTGACACACAGAATGACTAAATTGTGTAATACATTAGAAATGGTTTTATAAGTTTTGCTCTTCAAAGGCAGAGAAACATAACTTTGACTCTTCTGTTCTGTTCTGTTGGGTTCGGTTTGGCGCTGATGTGAATTCATTGCAAATCAATTCGCAAACAATTGATGTTTTTTCAGTGAACTTTTCGTTTTGTTTGGTTTTATCGATCATTTGAAGCATATATTTCCGATTCAATGGTTAACTTCAAAAATAGTTAAGAATTTTGTTCTTATTCTGCAGAAGAAATCCTTTCTCTCCATTCAAAGAATTTTTTAATTTTCCGCTTTTCTTCAAATTTTCAAAGAAAGGAGTCTTTTCTGCAGACAACAAATTTGCTAAAACCGTAAGTAATGTCAAATTCATTTTATTATACTTTCCTTTTATTATGCATTTGGTATATAAAACATTTAATTGATTCTTGTCACTCATAGTGAACAACGATTCAAATAACAATTCAATTGAAGTGTAAAACTCAAAAACAAATATATTTGTAGAGAAATAGTAAGAAATCAAATATTTATTGAAAAAAGTCATAAAAATATTGCGATCGAAAGCCGGCATTTATACCGATATTAGACGTCTATTACCAGTCTATACACGAAAAGTCAGACCATTAGCGATGGACTGGCGATCGATCCGTCCGTTCGATAGTAATTCTATTAAGAATTAATGAAACTTTTTTAACCTTCAATTTGGTATCGAATAACTCCTAATAACTATTGTATGCCAAACAGTGATTCACTACTAATAACTATTAATATATACATTTATTTAATTAATCAATTAATATAATTGACTCCAAACTATGTCTGTCTTTTGTAAGAAAGTGCACAGAATATTGTGATAATACTAAACCTTAAGAAGAAAATAGTGTTCGCGTGATATATAGCTAGAGATTAAACCGCAAAAGAAAAGCTTTTTCGGTTTGAAAAGTTGTGCAAGTTTCTGTGAAATGCATTATCTAAATGTTTGGTTATGACACTATTATGTCACTGTTTATCTCCAAAAGTGATCCTGTTCAAACAAGATGTCCAAAATCTTCTTTAGAAAAGTCTTCTCGAAAACATCTTTTATATTTTCTTATACTTTATATTCGAGTCAATAATTGAAAATGTTTTCTCTTTTTCCATTTCTGAAGTCTATCCACAGCTCAGAAAGAATTGTTGGCCAATGGTTTGAAGTACTTAAGTCTTAATGTTTTCATATATTCGGAGAGAATTTTATTTAAAAATTTTGTTTTCTTGTCATTTAAATTGAATTCGAAGTAAAATATTTTTTATTCGGATATTTTGAAAGCAAAGGAGAGTTTGTTATTCAAACGAATTGATTATTCGGTTTCCTTATTCGTTAAAAACATTCAATTTTAGTGACATTACGTTACGGTTAAAGTGAGTGCTATCTCTGTAAGCATTACATATTATACAACAAAATTAGGTTAAATTAAATATTAAAGTAAATTGAATTTAGAAGAAGAGTCTTACTTTACTTCACCCTGCCTTTTTAATTAGTTTATTATTGGCTGAAAAGCCGTGAAATATGTTTTAATACATAATTAGAATATTATTACTACGAATACTTTAATTATTAACTGTTGGCGAAACAGCACACAAACAGTCATCCCTTAAGACCTGTTTCTATTTTGGTTGAATATTCTGCGCGAAAATTAGGTAGAGTCGAAAAATATGTTTTTAATGAAAATTTTCACATAAATCTCTTACACAATATATCACATCATTCCAATGTCAGTGCCATAGACTGCCACAAAAAGGGAGGGCTCAGCAAAAGGGGTAATCGATTGAGTAATGTTATGTTATGTTCACTCTATCAAAATACACGTTTTTCTGAATAATAAGAATATAAAATATTTTAATAGGCAATACCTCCAACAGAAAATTCACATGATCATTTTAATTTATATGGCTCTTTTCAGAATAAAATTTTGAATTCAATTATGTAATTTTTATTTCCGAATGTCATGACATGTCCATGGTCATGTCCAACCGAGATAATGATCACTCGGAAAACAAAGAAAAAGCTTTCATTTGAAAGATTTATTTTTATACTTTAGTGTTCAATTGATTGGAAGTTTAACTCTGAAACTTATCTAGTAATATTTTCAAGTATATTATATTAGTGAATATAAAATATAGTGAATCACTCGTTAATGCTTTCTATTATTGATTCCAAAATTAAACTCAATAATAATGTATTTTATTTGAACACTAAAGTAGAAAAATGAATCTTTCAAATTAAAGCTTTTTTGTTTTCCGAGTGGTCATTATCTCGGTTGGACATGGCCATTCGGAAATAAAAATTACATGAATGAATTCAAAATTTTATCCTGAAACGAGCCATATAAATTAAAATGATCTTGTGAATTTTCTGTTGGAGGTATTGCCTATTTAGTTAAAAATCAAATAACTTTTAATATTGGATCGAAAAATAGTATTGTTTTTCAATTTGGTTTCTACAGAATAACCGACTGACTGACCCCTCGGGAAAAATGATTTTAAATTATATGTGCGGAGCTATTATTAAAATTATTTCACATTAAATGAAAGTGTATAATAAGAGCGCTGGCGAAAAATACAATTATTGGGGGGGGGGGGGGAATGGGAATGACCCATTATTTTTAGACATTATTTGAATCGAGAGTCATTCAATTTAACGAACACTCCTATTAGTGATAGACGGGCTCTAAATCGATGCTCTTATTTATTCGCGTCTCGTCTTATATCAAGATTGTGGAAAGAGAAGAATCAGCACAAAAATGATTACTCGATTTGTGTCTTAATTGTGATGAGAAACTAATGATTGATATCTTTCTCTTATATTATAATACCTTTTGATTTGGCAAACGTTTGGCTAAACTTCTATTATGTTTGTTATTAGAGAAGTGTTGAGCCATAAATCTGTTCCGACAGACAAACAACTCAGTCATATGAAAAGATGACCAAAGATTTTGTACAAAAGCATAAAAGTTCGTGCATTCAATCCATTTTTCATATTATTCAGAGTCGATTTGATCGGTTTTATGCCCACCAAAGAACACTTTGGAACAAAATTGGTTTGCATTACTCACTTGCATTAGGAACTCGTTTTCTCGCTCTTCATATCTATTTCTCGCACATAAAAGGCTCAATATATTCAGCCATTCTCTCATCTGACAATTGGCAGAGATTTCTACGCTCTTCTAAACCAATAGACAATAAAATTTTTTCTTTTTCTCTAATATAAAGTTTGAGTATAGAATCTATACTATGCTATACTATGGACCTCCGATTCATTGAATACCCGAATGACTGAAATTTATTTTGCGATTTATTTTTTGAGTTGAAGTTTACGTAAATAAGAGATTTTATATTTAAATGTTTGATAACCCATACGATTGCGTTCGTAAACTATTTGAAGGCATTTTTGAAGTCATTTATGCCGTACTTATGTCTACAGTTTGGGAATCAGCGAAAGAAATGTCAAAATGAGATACCATTTGTCTATAATCTGGTTCACAAATACAAATCTCATGGGAAAAGATTGCTCGACATTAAAGAATTTGTCTTCGGAAATGTTAGTCTGCGCGCATCTGTCGCACATCACAGCATATACTCTATTCATGAGTTAAATTTGTTTTAAAATAACACCTTTTTGTGATTCAAAAACAAAAAGAAGAGTTTATGTAAAGTTTTCTTATAATTTCTTCAGAGATTTGGGAATAGTTTGAAGCAGTAGTTATTGTAATGGGATTTGTTTAAAAACTTGTCGATTACACAATCAGAATAATAATAATAATATTGAATTCCAATAGTGATCAGGGTCAGTGCATAATCGATCATTTTCCTAAACATTCACTTCTGATGGAAAGAATTGGAAAACCTATCAATTAATTAACAGAAATATTATGAAAAGTTAATCGCTTGAAAAGATAAATAGACGACAATTGACTTTAGCACAACCTTTGACGGTGACAAATGAGCAGGATGTTCCAAATAAAACTCTACTTTGTGCAGGGCTGTGAAAGGGGGTATGTTTTAAGGCCCCACCGAGCGAAGCGACCTGGCAAATATTTTTAAGGATTCCTCGAAATCTAAGGGTTTTCTGAAAATCTAGGGATTTTCCGCAACTTCCGGTCAATGGCGACCAATAATTGTCGCCATGACACCACCCTCTATAGAATTCGATCGATCTCCCAGGGATCTATAACTACCCCCTTAAGTTGAAAATCCGCAACCCTGCATTTGTGCATGATCAATTTTTGTACATTGATGAATTCCCAGTTTAGTTTCGTCTGAGATAATTATGTGATAAATATGAGAATAAGTCTCATTCTGTCAGTGGTTATAACTATGAGAGTGAAATTGTTGTAAAAACTCATCCAAATAACGGAAATTAATGATGTCTTATAATGGATGGAACCGATGTTCTCCATGTCTTCCTGTCTTATAAATAAAGAAAAATTGGTCTCAAGTCTTGTCTTAAGGCTCTAATCAATAGAATTAAACTCTAAAATCCAACGAAAAATAACATTTGATGGAAGAGTTTTTAGGCCTCAGACTTATTGATTGGCCTAGAAACTGAGGTAAGCAAGACAATACTCATTCCTCAAAAGAACTGATTCTTCAGCACTTGTAATTTTTCTAACCTCATCAATTTATTTTAGAATTAAACGAACAAACTTTAGATTTAAGCCATTCATCTTAAAGTAAACTCGTTTTAAACGCATTTACATTGCAATGATCAATGATCAACAGCTCCCATTATAATTTGTAATGTGAAGCATCCTGCTTATTGTGAATTCGGAAATAATACCACTTTTTGTGGAATATTTGTTTAATAGAAGATTAGTCACAAAAGTTTAATATCAAAAAGTAATACCACTTTAGTATAGGTTTTCCTTTTGTTTGGTATGAATTCTCGAGGCTTTTATCGATTTTCACACACTATAAGAACAAATACAGGAATTTTTCATAAAATCTGTCGACAAAAATAAATTGAATATCATTTATATTTTGGTATTATCTTTAAATTGTATGCCATTAGCATTATTGAGGCTTTTGTCGAATAACCAAACATTTATCACAAAAGGAACACATTTTTGAGCCACTAATAGGAAATAATTTTGCAGAGAAAAAGAAAATAAATTTTCCATCCATATATCCATATATCCATATATAAATATATACATATATACACCAATCAATGCTTTATACTTGAGTGTTGACATCAGCGGCATATCTAAGAGAAGATCCATCGAAATGATGTCAAAGAAGACACCGTCCAGACATCACTTGTGACCGAAATGTCTCATTTCAAGCCTTATAACTGTTTTATGCCAAACAAATGGAAACAATAGATTGAAAGGCCTGACGGCCACCATAATTATGTTCATCTCGAGTGCACTCCCACTTTGCTTAGATCTTTGTTCCAAAATTTTCTGCTCTTTATTGAAGTAATTGATCCAGGCAAGAAAACAAAAAACACAAATTATTTTAAAGAAAGAAGTATTTCAAAAGAGATAATCAAATAAGTTATTTGACTTTAATATAAATGTGATTAAACAGAATATATAGAATCTGTCTGTTTATTAACTTTGAGGGTGTTTGAAGAGAGGACATTCCAATTTTATTGACAATTTTCTTATTTATTTGAATGCAATATTTCTAAGGAAAGCTAAACATCTGAGGAATGTTTCCTTATATTCGTATTATTTGTGCCTTTCATCCAACAAATGAGATATTATTCTCGAAATATTAGTTTTATTGACAAATAATCCATTCTTTGAATTATTCAATATTTTATTGAAAGAGCATTTCTGGAATTTTCTCGACCAATGAAATCGAATATTTGAACTTATTATTTAGCAATTGATTGGAATAGCATTTTCTAGATTCAAATAGAAATACCAATTTCCTAGAAGAGACTTAGGTGATAAATATTTAATTTGTCGGATTAATGCAATTTAAGCCAATACCCAGAGGTGCCGAAGGGGGTATTTTTTATTTGTCTCGAAATCATCTTAGATGATCTCCATGACCTCTCAAATGACCTCTAAAGTTGTTTTTTGGTGAAAAATTTTTTGGACCCTCCCCCTAAATTTCCGAAAATCCGAAAAATTGTCATT
>JAQGCS010001712.1:0-12637 GCA_034702105.1 Fuscozetes fuscipes | reverse complement strand
CAGAATCAAAATATCTTGTGTAGTTTTTGCGCTATTCAAAATACTGGAGCGACATTTTTTATTGCGTGGCCTGTATCATGTGCCTCAATTAAAACCTCCTATCAATTCATGGTAAATACCCTTATCTTAAACTTTACACGTACCTTAAGTTATACAATGGTTTCAAATCAGAAAAAGTACTTCGAAATAATTTCTATCCTTTACAAAAAATAGTTGGACCAGGACCTATTGACCCACCTAATTTATTATACAGTCTGATCTCGGTTTAAGAGACTTCGATTTAAGATATTTTCGATATAAGAGACAGAATTCTGGAGCACCAATCGTTCCTATGTAATGTTAAAGTAATTCGATATAAGGGAAATTCGATTTAAGAGAGCTATTTTAGCCGCACCGATGAGTCTCTTAAATCGAGATCAGACTGTATTTTGTAATAACTTTAGGTATTTTTAGGAGTCCAATATTGAGCATGGATCATACATGTTATTTATTTCTATTGATAAGTAGCTTTTTTGATAAACATGAGGATATTTGTGAGCATATTTAGTGAACCAGTATAAAATTGCTTACTCCTTTTTTGTACCATTTGAACTGACCATTTATTTCTTAATTTTGAACATTGTTATAATATTTAACAAAAATATTCGAATTTTTTCAAAGTTCCCTGGATTACGATCAAAGATCAGAGAAATGAGAATGCAGAAACTGATCTGAAAACTGAAGTTTGCAATAGTATGGATGTAAGTATATTAAGTTCCAGGGATGACCAAGGGGAGGGATAGATCTCTTATCCCCTCCTACAGCCGGAAATTTTGTATTTACCACCCCCTAGAACTTTGAAAAGTATAACATTGCATAGGGTTCAACACATTTAATCCTAAAAGTATTTGATCTTATCTTCGAAATTTTGTACTAGGAACCAGAAACTATAAATTTTGTTAGTTATGTAGTTTTATAATAACATGTAGTATTTCAATTGACCATGGTCACATTATCCAATGAGTTTCTATTAAAATTATAATTAATAAAATTATTATAAATATTTAAAAGTCAAATAATGAAAAGCGCTTTTTTACTTGGCAATTTAATAAAATACGCATTGGATAATTTGACCAGTGGTCTCTGGTTTCTGGTCCCTAGTACAAAATTTTGACGATAGGATCAAGTGTTATAGATCCGATTGTATGTATACCATCCAAATTTTTTAGCTTACTTCCCCTTTGTGTTTTGAAAAATTTTTGGTGAAAAACCACTCCCTTAACCCCCTCTAAGAAAAATGGTGAAAAACAAATTCCCCCAGGCCACCCCTAGAGCCGTCGAGCTTAACCATGCCTCGTTAAGTTCTAAGTACCAAATTTTCAATTTATAAAAATTAATTTTTAACAAATATAAAGGGAACAAAGCCTGATGTGTGTACAGCTTCTGGTTCTTCTTCAACATCAGCCCCCACTGGTGGTTTAGATGTGGGCATTTATTACAGTGCATTTGCTGATAATTCCATTAAATTTATCAATAACCAAGAGGAAGGAAGTGCGACAGGAATTTATGATTTAATGTTACCCAACACCAACTACTTGAAAGTCAACTTTGTGTCCTGGGACATTGCTAATAGTGTAACAGATGGTGTATATACTTGTGCTGGGGAAGACAAATGCATGCAAACAAGACTTCAAGTATTTATTTTATAGCAAAACATTAAGCAATTATTATATTTATGAATAATTGAACTAGGCATGTGCCATCAAACAACACAGAGATGAGCAGGGAGGCGATCACCAAATATTTCATTTCATTTTGTGCACTATGACTCATGAGAACTGGACAACTAATCCGACCCAGGCTGTTATTCAATGCATTAACCATATAGGAGAATGGCCTGATGAGGGCGAGTTTCTTAATGAATGTGCAAAGGAAGGTCCTCAGAGTGATCCCTTACTTGCTGATATGAAAAGTCAATCTGATACAGCACAAGTGACTAAAGGTAATTTTAATAAGTTTTAATAACTTAGTCTGAAATGTTAATGATGTGCTTTTTTAAAATTCTAAACATGCAGCATTCAGTTAAACTTTTCTTTGCTTGCTTTGTATCAAAATTTTTTAGAATCAGGAAATAATTATATATTACGTCGTTCAATTAAAAACCCCCTATCGAAAAAGAGGGACGTAGGCAGGGAGAGAGAGGATAGAGAGAGGGATAGAGAGAGAGAGAGAGAGAGAGAGAGAGAGAGAGAGAGAGAGAGAGAAAGAGAGAGATTTCATTCAACACCGTAATTGTGAGAGTGTCCTAGTAAATTTTGAAACCATTTTTCTTTTGCGGAAATCATCAGTCGGATTAAAACAGTTCCGGATTAATATATTTTTAGACATTAAATATTGAGCATGGATCATAGATGTTATTTATTTCACTAACTATTACTACAGTATGTTCCCTAGAAATTTTGTTCAGCCTTTTGAACTCTCAAGCTTATAAATGCCTGAAAATGATTAGGTCAATAAAATTACACAATAAACTTTTCATAGATGGTAGTCAAATTTTGTACCTGGAGGAATCTGTGCCTTGATGATTTATTTCTAAATGTTAAACATAGTTATAGTATTTACCTAAAATTTTTCAATTTTATTCAAAGTTCCCTGGATCACAATCAAGGGTAATAGGGTTGAGAATGCTGAAAATGACCTTAAAACCGAAGTTTGCAATAGCATGGACGTAAGTTCATAATAAATTCTAAGTACTTGTTTTCAATATAAATTAATCGTGATTAAATTTAAAAGGGAACAAAACCTGATGTGTGTACAGCTTCTGGTGCTCCTGGTACGACACCCGTCCCCGCTGGCGGTTTAGATGTGGGCATATATTACGGTCCATTCGGTGACGACTCCATTAGTTTTATTAAAAAACAAGAGAAAGGAAGTGCGACAGGAATATATGATTTGATGTTACCCAATACCACCTATTTGAAAGTCAACTTTGTGTCCTGGGACAATGCTTATACTGAAACAGGTGGTGCATATACTTGTGCTGGGGAAGACAAATGTTTGCAAACAAGACTCCAAGTATTTATTTTTATAGCAAAACTTTAAGCAATAGTTATATTTATGAAATGAACTAGGCATGTGCCATCAAACAACATAGAGATGAGCAGGGAGGCGACCACCAAATATTTCATTTCGTTTTGTGTACGATCACTCATCAAAGCTGGAAAACTAATCCGAACCAGGCTGTTACTCAATGCATTAATCAAATAGGGGAGTGGCCGGATGAGGGCGAGTTTCTTATTGAATGTGCTAAAGAAGGTCCTCAGAGTGATCCCTTACTTGCTGATATGAAAAGTCAAGCTGAAGCAGCAAAAGTAACTAAAGGTAATTCTCGAATGAATAAATTGTTGTTCACAAGTACAGATTTTAATTAATCCTTTATTCAACAGTTCCCTGGATAACAATTAAAGGCGAGCAAAATGAGAATGCGGAAACTGATTTAAGAGCCCAAGTTTGCGAAAAATTGGATCCTAGGCCCAACGCGCCTCTCTGTCCAGCGCTTGGCGGTGCCCCTGAAATACTAGTTAGCAAGGTCGTTTTGGCTCTGCTTATTATTGCAACAATCTTAATTAATTTTAATTAAATAATTGATAAATAAATTATTAATTCAAAGGAATCAAGGGTTGATTTTTGACGAAAGCTGTGTTTGATCTTTTAACAGGGATGCCCAAGCTCAGCGGCTCTAGGGGGTAGTCAAGTGAGCAATTTTTCAGAATTTGCTAAAAACCACTCCCTCTTTGGCATCCCTGGTTATTTAAAAAATCTAAATTACGATTTTGATATACTTTATTGCATTTAGAATAAGCCATTAAATTAAATCACTTTCTAGTTCAAGTGTTATCTAAATTCATCATAAAACATTATTTTAGTCACCAATATAGCAATAAAACCTTTATCAAGATCACTAAAAAGCTATTTTTTATTTGTGGCAAAATATGTGGTTAATTACTTAATAGTTTTATTCGTTTAAAATATTTGAAATCATATGTGATTTTTATTCTATTACTGCCGTAAAGATATATTAAAATTACCTTTTTGAAAGGTTTACATCAAGTATGCGCAAGGTCCTCTACCTTATTAATACATGAACATTCAATCATTCACTATATTTAAGTTTTGCAAGTATTTTGCAACTCTTAACCGCACTGATCTTAACCCAAATATGATAATTAATAAAATAAAATACTGTAACAAAAGCATCTATAACAGTTTAATTTATCAGTAATTTTATACATAAAGTTGGTGGTTTATATGAGACAAATGTTATATTGTTTTTAAATATCATTAATTTTATAATCAAGATAACACATTAGTCTTTTCCATTGGATGACGCCTAAATATTTAACAATCATTTTTTGTTAGTGCAACCAGGATAATTACTCGAAAGAAGTTTATAAATTTTGAATGACTATTGAATGAAATTAAAACAAATAAATTGAACATTTCTCCATGTTACTCGAGAGAATAATTTTCAATTCCTCCACGTGTAATATAAGTGCACAAGGTACAGTTTGTATAAAACAATTGAAGAAAAATGCCATAACACAAATACCATAAATAACAAATTAAAAGACTGTAACTAGAACATATTAAGCAGTTTAATATAGTGTCACTTTTTTATAAATAAAAACTTGAAAAGAACTATATTATGGAATATTAAAAAAAATTTAAAATGTTTTGAAATTAAAATATTAAACAATCTTGCTAAATGAACTTAAAACGATAACTTGATGATCTCTTCCAATTTTTGATTATCAAGCTTTTAAGTTATTTAAAACAAATATGTTTTATAATTTATTGTTTGGTATATCATTTGGTTGGCTTTTATAATCAAGGTAAATTATTAGTCTTTTCCATTGAATGGCTTAAACATGTATATTTACTAATAATCTTTGTTGTTATTGTAACCAAGATAATTACACCAAAGAAAATTGTAAGTTTTGAATAGAATGATAGTTTTGTTTTTCCATTCTTTGAAATATTTGTTCCAGCCTTTTTTTCTTCAATATATTTTGTTCCATAAATCCGAACATGGTCAATTTCAAGTCTTTGCTCAGGCTGATCAGTATAATTTAAATTTTTATCAAAGGTGATCTTAATTGAAAGCTTCATTGGATCTCTAAACCAACTCCAGGTTAAATTTCCATTCTGATCATAATTATGATTAGCTTGGTGAACAACCTGATCATTTATAAACCATTGAATATAAAATTCATTCCATTCTACTCCAAATAACTGAAATTCATCATGATTAAAGTGGTTTATTTTTACTTCATCATTTTCTATTTTGTAGAAGTCACCTATTGAATTTCTATAAGTCCTATAATTGACACGGTAGACTTTCTGTTCAGGATCAATCTCAACGATACTCATGTAGTCTTTTTCAAAACGTTTTAAGAATATACCAATGTAAATACCATGCTCATATGGTATTTTAGCAAGAATTTCAATACGACCATATTTGAAATCAGGATTTGCTTGAACCTTTATGGATTGATAACCAAGATCACTTTTTACAATCAGTTTTCCATCGTGAACAGTAATGTTTTGATTATCAAGGTCACATGAATTATCCTTAACTAAAAAGTATTTAAATAATTTAATCATAATTGTTTTAAAATTTACTTGTGCAATTATTTGGCTTGGTCAAGACACTCGTCCATTTAGAATTATCCAGATTACTTCCATCAAACTCATCAACAAATATTAAATGGGTGTAATTTTTCGGAACAAATTTTATATAAGTTTGTTCATTCAATTTATTAATTTTGTCGCAAAGAATTGGTGCAGTGTCATTTATTGCATTCGATATTTCACCTTCCTGATTTATTCCAATGTAATCGTCTTTTTGGCTGAATTGATAGACTTTGATATAATCAATCAAGAACGAATTGCACCCATTATCATGTTCAGAGAAAATGGCCTCAGTTTCCAAGGTAATGACCAATTTGAATTCAATGCCTAAAAAGAAATCCGGTCCATAAGAAGATTTCCAACCTTGGATACCCCAAAACGAGTTTACATCCTTGTTAATTAGTTCGATGTCATTCAATATCCAGGTGAAGTAGGGATATTGAAAAACCATCTCATAATCTTGGTAGTCTTCAAATTTGATATGAGAATTGATATTTACTAGAGTATTCTTATTTTCTCCTTGCCCTATATCAAAGTTGAGAACCGGAATCATCCTGTCTACTTCATTTTTAATGGGTGACCATAAATCTATCCTTGCTTTCAAAATCGTTGAATTTGGTATGCCTGCTCTTATTTTGAATAAGAAACTTGAATCATTTGAATCAAGGTGAAATGTTTGCCTCGACACAATTGTAGCAGTAGTTTTTTGTTTCCAGAAATAACGTTCAAAAATTGCAGTCAGTGCTAACTTCCCTGATATTGTTCGTAAATTTTTCTCATTGCTTGTGCTACAATCGTTGTACCAAGAACCTATATCTTTTAAAATCAGGTTACATAATTGTTTTTAAAATAAAATAATGAACATATTTATATAAGTGTTTACTTGCACAGTTTGCTTCTTTACCCACAATATCCCATTTTTCAGAATTCAATTCATTAAATTGTTCTTCAAAAATAATTTTACATAAACATTTGTCCTTGCTAATTATAATAAAAAACAAAATTGCAATCGCACAGAAATTCATCACGTTAAAATAAATTATCAAAAATTTCTCTGTAAACTATTTTGATTTTTAAAATAGATTAGATGTTCTAGTAATTTTATTTGACATCACATATAATGTAATAACATACCGGAAATTTTATTCTGCTCATTTAGGTTAATGCTTATGATTTCATAATGTGGACAAATTGAGTTCAACAGAAACTAATCAGGAATAAATTAATAAAACAAGCTTTAATTCATTTTAATAGACACTTTATTTACAGTTAATATTTCAAAGATTTTCTGAAGATCATAGTTCAACAGCCCAGCCTCAATCTTTCTCGGGCCAGAGGGTGAGTATAAATGATAAATCTACATACTACGATTTAAGTGAAAAGTTTTCTAAAATTAAAATCATTAAAGTATTTATAATCTTGGAGGAATTCACCAAAAAATGTTAATAACTGTAATTTATTTTTTTAAACAAATTAAATATAGCTCAAAAATTAATGATAAATAAATGGGTTAGAGATGATGAAAAGTGTTTTACATGGTATTTTATTAATTCAATTCTTATTAGGAATGCCCAAGTGGTAAACCTCTTACCTTTCTCCTAAAGTCGAAAAATTTTGAAAAACCTCCCTTAGAATTTTTCAAAATACAAGACCATACAGACACCATTTTACTTTGCTTCTCAATGGTGGTTTTGTTCCTTTTTTGTCTAAAAAAGGTTCGAACATATTCGAATTAAAGGGGGTATTAACTATAATTTGTTTGATAGCAAAAACATCCAGGAAACTTTATTCTACTAATGATATAGGTAAATGCGCATGATTTGGATAAAGTGTTTAGTCAAAACTAACTAGTAATAAAATAACAAATATATAAGAAATTTAGAATGCTATGCACAAGATGTCCAAGCAGGCATATATGTGCACATTTGACTGCATTGCAGTAATATGATTGCAATTTTCTATTTGAGAATTAATTTTATATAAATGGTCATTAATCAATCATTCACCACTTAAAATCTTGCAATGAGCTATTTTTTTAATAATTAATTTTTTTAAATTCATTTGACAAATAATTATAGTAATTGTTATTTTAATAGAAGAGCTCATTGAATAATTTAAATAATTGTCAATCATTACAGTACTACCTAGTAATGTAATTGCAATTGCAGTTAAATTATAAAATTATTTAACTAAAAAAATTACCGTGACCCCTAGTACAAAATTTCGACGATACGATCAACTGAACTACACTGCTATAAGAGTATATCTAATTAACAGTTATAAACTGTAATTTAATTTTTCACGCAGTTCAAATATAACACATAAAAACAAATGCAAAGTCTATGGCTTAGACCCACATGGAAAATTATTACTTTTTAAATGGAGTTTATCATTTCAATTTTTACTGATTGATACAATCCACGGATGATGAAGGGGGACGGGTTTCTGTTTTTGCCCAACGAAGCGAGGTAGCAAATTTTTTACTTTGGCCCCCTTTAGTGTTTTTGCGAGCGATGCGAGGCGGCTGTATTTGCAATTTGTTTGGCTGCAAATTCAAAAACCCCTCACCCTATACCCCTCCCCTGGAGTCGAAAACCTCGGGCATCTCTGGTATATCCTTGTACCACAGTATTTTGAATCAAGATCACATGAAATATCTTTAACTTTTAAGTCATTATAAAATATTTTAATTTAATTTTTTCTGAAATTTAAATATTTACTTGTGCAATTATTTGACTTGGCAAGGTCACCAATTAAGAATCATAAAGATTACTTCTGTCACCTCTTTATTTTAATTATGAACGATTAAAACAAATTATAAGCTTGGTGATCTTTTAAAAGGTGCTTTTCATCGATAACTCTTTGACTTTAAGTGACATGGCAACTATTGCCACGATCCACTGAAATGTAAATATAATCATTATTTATAGGCATATAAAGTTGGATTCATATTAAAATAACCTCGTAAGATTTGTACTGATCAAATAGAAATAGTTTCCAACAATAAAATCCAATTCTGTTTTTAGCCGTTCTCTCAATTGTTGACATCAACTGTTGTAAAAAAGTGTTATAATAGAAAATTTCTGTAAACACTATTATACTATAAATACTTCAAATACTATAAATAATAAATTTTGTAAACTGTAATCTAGGTAATAAACTAAACAATAATATGGTTCTAAAAATAAATTTATCTTATTGGCCCAAAATAACCACCGAATTTCTATTTGATTGTCATAGAAAGTCAATTATTTCATATTATTTTCGCGTTAGACAAATAGCTTTCAAGTTGAGTCAAATACAATTCAGATAAACGAAAGGCAGCGGAAATTTTTTTAGATTTAAAGACAATTGAAAACAACGAGTGGTTTGTTACTACAATATTTAACGACAACTGGCCTTGGTTATTCTGATTTGTATTTGATTAAAACGGAAAGTTATTTGTCTAACCTGTGATGAATTTGAAAATTAATTGGCTTTCTGTGATAATCAATAGACATTTAGAGCTTACTTTGATTTTGTGTCTGAGAGTTATTCGAAGTGTTTTACTGACGAACACAGTATTCAACAGTTTGTAAGTCTTTTTTGCCTCCAATGCAACAGAGCTGCAGAAAATTACTATGGTCAAAATAAAAGACAATACAAACGAAAATGCCAAGATGAATATGGCTCTAATAATCATGTTATCGATTCCATGAACCACAGTGGTGCCAACCACCCCAGCAATCAAAGGCATGCCCAACCATGAAATAAATATACTGATACACCAAATCTCATTAAATTCCATTATTTGCCGATGAATTGCATCAATAGATCGCAAGTTATTCATAATCTCTATATTTGTGATAAAATTCCTCTGTTTTGATATTTTAAACAGTTTTTGATTCAATGATTTCAAAAATTGTTTGGAATAATAGCAGAAAAATAGAATAAATATTAGGTTCCAGGCATATGTCTCGATAAGAATTCTTACGAATATTCCATAGAAAATACTCCATAACAATCCAATTGTAATTAATTGAATGAATGAACAATTCATATAAAAGAACAAGAACGAAAAGCTAAAGCCAGCAATTGCTGTGATATAAGTAAGAGCACCTTGTGCTAATTTCATATAAAATTTCATTTTCTTAACACTGTCTAGGTTATAATTGAAAGGTGTGCTGAGTGATTTAGAAAACCTACTATTATTTTTGAATCTATAATGATTTGTTGCTAGTATAAGCAAGGTCATTGATGTTGGAATCAATTCACTTAAATTCCATTGTATTTTATAATCAAATTTGAAGAGAAAATCGCCAATAAGTATGGAATAGATGTCCTTGGTAACCAAATAAGAAATTACGTTCCTTATTGTTAAAACCAAGAATACGAATATGATAAGTAAAGGATGGAATAGTTTTCTTCGACTTCTAACACCTTCGTTATAATATGGGTAACCAACTCGGTAGTTTATTTCACCAAGTAGATAAAGAAGATTTTTAAATTCAAAAATGTGTTTGGTTTCCATTATAAACACATTCTTATATCCAGGCACTAAAATTTTGAACAAGGTTCTATTATCAAAATAAACGCAAAAGCCAAAAATTTATTGATCCTATTATTATGACAATCTCTTAAATTAATGATTTTAGATGGGCGATGCTCAAGATCCTCGAAATTAGGGGATGTTACCTGAGGTTATACACAAATCCCAGAAGGTATGGATGGTATTTTCTTAGCTCCTTATAAAAATATGCAAAAGACGACCAAGATAAAATGAATTTTTTGAGGAGATATAGTTTTCCTCGATTCTGAGAAAGCCGTTTTAGTTCAAAAATTAGGGTGTATTTTGGGCTATACCTTATCTTGGGCATTTCTTATTTTAGTTCATTTTCTTAGTTCCACCAAGAAAAATAAATTCAACTATAAATCATGAAGATGAATTACCAATCACATTTCGCTTTAAATTATATTCTTGAAATCGAATATTTATATGAATTAATGCAACTATCATCGTTAAAAAGTTCATCATTTTGAATAATGATATTTTTTAATGGAAACAATAACAATGATTAATGGTCATGGTCTTATTTTGGAATATATTGATTAAAATAGAAATGATTAATAATTTATTCATCGATTATTCACTACATCTATAAAATGGAATATAGTATCGTTTGTATTAAATAGAAAGTGGACAGGCCGGTCATATAAAAAAATATAACTTTGTTACTAATTTCGAACCCATTACTAGATTTGAATATAATTTTTGAAATGAACATGTACACCAATTTTTAGTATGATGTATATTGAAATAGTTTGAAGTTAAGGCCTTATCTGGACAGCTATGCTGTCCAGATGGCCACCACATGGCCCTAAATTCCTGTACGCAGAGCAGAGCACAGTGTCTTCACACTCTATTAGTGCTCTGCTCTGCAATAGAAAAGTTGAAAAAAAAGTTTGTGCCGCCATCATTTCCTCACCCGCCCTCCACTACCGTATTCGTGTCCACAATTTCCCCGCCGGAACCTCCATCACCAAAAGAACAAATAAGTGATATAAATGTTGTTTGTGGTAGATGTTTTATAACAATATCCGGCAAAAGACTATGATTAATGTATAATGTAAACGGATTTGGATATGGTAAAACTTCTCTTTCTTCAGTTGATGTTTTTTCAAGTTGATACGATTAATAAATGAATTTACAGTGGATTCTGCATTTTTGTTCACACTCTACTTCAATTTTATATCTATGTAAATTTACACATTTATCATGAATACATTTTGTCCAAAATTTATTATGTTCAATTAGTCCATATCTCAATAAGTAACTTGATTCAACACAATTATCAATTCCACAATGTTTTTGAATATCGTTTTGAACGCAAGATGTGATACAATCGGATCTCATATTGAAATTCGCGTATTTATAATCCAAATCATATTCGTAACAATTAGTGTCATAACCATCACCAAGAAGTTCTACATTGATTAGTGAATATGATTTGTAATAACTAAAGCCCGGAAAAAAACTTTTATTTTAATTTCATTGTTTGACAAGGTTTTATTATCATGCAAATTGTCCCCTAACTCCATCGTTGCCGATGTATGATGTAGATAATCTCTAAATATATCAGTTGTTTGACATAGTAATCCAATAATACAAATAAAATTGATAATGATTTTGAATATGGGTATTTTTTGAAAAATTCAACATGGTTATATGATTCAAAAATTTTTATTTAACAAACCAATAATTTTAATAAAATAAGTTTTTAGAAATAGTATATTATTTATAACTACGCATTTTCTGAATCTATTTTTATTGATTCACATTGTTAAAATCAATTAAGAAATCAATTTTGACTAATTGTCAAGCTAGTACACTCAACGTCTTTTAATTTCACATTGCATAACTGCACAAGTTGTCTAATTGCACAGATGTCAGCAGTCCCAACATGGGACCTATGTTAATGTATAGGGCTTATTTCACATTTGTCTATTTGCACAATCACACCATTTTTCCTAAAATTCTATAGTATTTCACCTTTATAATTTCACAAAATTTTTAAAATGAAGTTAAAAAACGACTGACGACTGATAAGATCACTATCAATTTTCTGATATCTATTAACTTAATGTTTTATGAAGCTGAATTTATATTGAATTAATGATAATTTGAAATAAATTAATCTAACATAAACAATTTTGAAGCATAATTATTTGGATATTATTTGAAAATTATGAATTTCAAAACATTAAGCATCTCATAATTTCACATCCTTTAATTGCACACCCTAAAAGGCTCGGTCCCATGTTCGTGTAATTAAAAGACGCTGAGTGTAATTATAATCATTTTAATAATAATAATAATTTGAATGAAATCGATTATGTAGCTTAATAGTAAGCACCTTGAACAGGAAGTTTAGGAGATCATTTTAACTTATATGGTTGGTTTCAGGGTAGAATTCTGAATTCAACCATG
>JAQGCS010001711.1:0-12639 GCA_034702105.1 Fuscozetes fuscipes | reverse complement strand
TCTCTCTCTCTCTCTCTCTCTCTCTCTCTCTCTCTCTCTCTCTCTCTCTCTCTCTCTCTCTCTTACGTACAGAGAATAACTTTAATATTGAATTATGGTCCTCTTTTTCCAAGATGAATGAAATTTGCATTTCAAGGGGAAAGGCTGTAAAGGCAACGAATGTGCTCTTTCATAGTCTCATACTTTGGCGATCAAATATGATTTATTACTGAAGTTGGCAGTAGTTGTGTTCAAAAATAAATATTTTATTTAATCAGAGACTGTGACTAACGGTTTGATTAAAAACTAAGTCATTAATAGTGTTTGAAGAGTGGCTTTTTGTTGATCTTCACAATAATCTTATTGAAGTTTAAGTGATTGCAACATATTTTTTATTTTCAATTCTCCTCTAATTCATCAAAAATTGTAATAAATTTACGATTCATTTGATATGATTTATATTCTGAATCCTTTGAAGTAATTGAAAATTATATTAAATTAAATGTTCAGTAATTAAGTTGAATATAAATCATATATAATTGAGAGAAACAAAACCCTTGGGAACCATTAATAGTTGACAACTGATCCAAAAATATAAATAATCTGAGAAAAGATTGATTCATAAGAACATCAAAAATAATAAACTTTTCCAAGTGTATTTTATGGTTAGAGATGAAGTAAAAGCACTGACACATCATAAAACTGAGTGCTGATCACTTTTCTATAGCACTGATTGAAGTTTTGAAAAATTACTTTCTTATCCTTAAGTGTATATAAAGACGACATCGAATGGAAACGAAATATCACAACATTTTAATAGCGCTTTCATATCGAAGTCATGAGTGAAAAGCGAAACAAAACTCATTTCAAAACATTTCTGAACACAAACTCAAAAACATTGAGTTTTCCTTTTTTACAATTTTTTCATCGATTGGGTGCAGAGAAAAGTGTGAAACAAAGCCTGAAAAGTATAAAAATTTTGTAACAAATATATGTTTATGACAAATGAAAATATTGTCAAAATGACAGCCTATTTGACAGGTGACACCATTTTCAGGCTTTCCCTTTGGCTTTTCATATAAAAGTAAAGCCAATCAAATAAAGTCATAATATATATGACTTACATTATATCTCAATACGAATATAATATCTAATAATAAACTTAAGATATGATTACTTGTATTGTTATTTTGTTATAAGAATATAATTAGTGTAATAAAAATGATGTCAAATACAATACAAAGCCATCAAAAGAAATATTGCGATTGCTTTGGAGGACAGTGTGTTTGCACATCTTATTAGCATTATATAAGTGAACACATGAATCAATGCAATCTTCACTCGACGTACAAAAAGCAAAACTACTCCAACTGTATAGAAGTAGACTCATTCTTATTTTTTATGAGTGTATGTCATCACTGATATGTTGTGACCTTTTATTCCTTTCATAACTTATTTACAAATTAGAAATTTTAATATTATTTAATGAAAACAAAATGGGAGCTATTCATGTATATTTTTCAAAATCCTCTAGAGTGCCATCATATGATATCTGAGTCATTTTATTGATGTGCAAACGGGAAATCCAGGCGAAGACAATCCGATGTCAATCCAATTAGTTGTTTGGGGCTACTATTGAAGTGAGGAGTTGTGACAGTTCTGATTCACTTTCAAATGTAGCACTCATTGGCATTCTTTAACCGAACCAAAAGCGGGTGAAAAGGGAAGCCTTGTTCTGCACTCTATAAGAAGGGAACAAACAATTGTAATGCTTTGGCTATAAATTTCAAAGACAAAAATCGTGACCAATCGGTCGCAGCTATTATTTTGAATTTGTATTGGATTTGGTTTTTAGAGCAAAACAGACGGAAAGAGCCCAAAGAAAATGAGACACTCAAACACTGACAGCACTAAAGAATAAGAATATTTTTGCCAAACATTCAGACGTTTGCTGACAATTACTGAAGTATTTTGTGTTCAATGAATTCTTGTGCTCTAATTTTATTTAACAAGTCTTTTATGGATTTGATTGAGTTTTTGTTGTTTTGTTTGATTTCAACTCATTTCTGGAGTGGAATTATCTGACAAATAATTCGATTTGAGTCCAAGGATTTGTCGAACAAACGGTTCTCTTTTATGAGATGATGTCTTCGTATAAGTGAAGACGGATTGCATTAAAGATTAACTGATAATAGACTCAATCGAGAGCAGCAAAACTCCACTCAAATTACAAACCAAAAGAATTGGAAACCAATAAGAATTGATTAACAGTTTGTATGAGTGAATGGTCCCAATCAACGATTCAAGTCTTTAAAATCATTCATTTAAAAGTCTGCTCCACTAAAGACATCACTAATATTATATGAAGAATGTTCTCAAAGACCACGATAGCCATCCAACTCATTCAAAGATTCATACAATAGATGATAAAAGTTATCCATACAATAGAGCACAGAATAATGTTTGAACTGAAGTCAGTCTGTGCTCACTGTTAGGCCTTTAATGCAATGCAAATCTGTGCGAATTCATTAATGCCAGCGACAGACAGAATAGACAGTGACTTAAATGGATGCTATTATAATAGGCTCACAAGTGACATAATATTTTTCTCTTCCTCTCTCTCTCTTCCTTCCCTAGTCTTCCCTCGTCTTTAAATAAGTCACATTTGAATAAATTTTTCGTGTTTTCCCTCTTTTGCTTTCATTTTCTCCGTTTCTTAAGAAAGTTGAAGCGATTAAATCAAAAATCCTATTATAATATCAGAGAATATTATATCAAATTTTATTGTTTTAATGTCTCAAATGGAAGAACTTTATTTTAAAACAGGGGTAACTAAGGTATAACCAATATACCACTGAGTCGAAAAATTTTGGAAATACCTCATAGCTTCACAAGCTCTGGCCTACCCCCCTCCCCCAGAGTATTGTCTCCAAGAGAATTGAAGCCTGCGGAACTTAAAGTGGATTTAGCGTTAATTGTAGTCAATTTGGAGAGAAAATGGCGACTTTTCGGACAAACTTTCTGTTCACTATTTTACCCTACACTATACCCTAACACTAAGGTTTTGGCGAAAATTTTTCAAAATACCTTGAAATCCCTTGAAATCGAGTTGCTTGGTTACCCCTGTTTTAAAATTGAATCCTTTATTCTTTGAATGAAACGCTCGAACCAAAGACTTTTGCCTAAAATTCTATAGGTTTTGATCGAATCAAATACTGACGATATTTTTGGTGTCATTTTCAAAGTTTTGCCATAAAATGTAGTAAATATTTGATAAGACGAATAAATGTATTTAATATAATTGATAAAGTTTATATTTGTTTCATTTCTAAAATGATTTTTTTTCTTAGAGCCATTAGAAAACAAAAGAAAAGACCATTAATTTCTAATACTTTTCAAATATTAATGGAAGAGATGAGAATCTAAGGAATTAATTATCATTACTTCTGGAGTTGTGATACTTGTTTCAGACTCTTCTTGTCTTAAGAATAAATCATTTGTGAATTTTAACACCGAATCAATTGATGACATGAATCCCAAACCAAGAAAAAGAGTAGAAATGGCAAAACTAACAGTTATTTTTCAATTATTGCCGTTAAATGTCTTTTTTATGCGTATTGTTTTACATGAATTAATTGGCTTTAATGTGACATCAAATGAATTTTAGAATAAGATTTTCAGTTTATAAATAATAGGAGACTTAAGTCCATTAATCTTATTCTTTGTGACAAAGAATAACGAATACAATTAATTGTTTGAAAACAAATACTCGATTAGTAGAGGACTACGAATACTTTGATATAAAGTGAAACCGATTTTATATTTGAATTGTTCGCAAGAATTTGCGACAAATGTAGCGATCAATGCAAGTATTAGACACAATGCGAGCAAAAAATACTTTGAATCGATATTTTCTCTAAGATTCTGTGAGAAGACGGCATAAAATTCTGCGTTTGAATACAATCGCTATAAATTGTTTGTCAAATATATGATAATTTTCCTCAATTTCTACTCAAATTCTGAATACAATTTTGCAATTGATTTGAAATTCTTTTAACAAATTCACGTTAAAATTGAGTATTTCAATAAAATACACCTCCAGGACTCTAGAAGTAGGGCATTTTAGAGGATACAAAGGTGAGAGGTCGCTTTTTAGAGCTGCCATCTAGTCTAAATAAGGTTTGACGCGATTTTCTGTGCAAAATAATGAAAAATGTGATTTATAAGTACTTTTTAAGGCTTAAAGTTTAAGCCTTAAACGTTTTAAGCTCAAGGTGATTTTGAATTGACTTGTCTTTCACAATTCTTATTAAATGAAAGATTGTGATTGGAGCGATTTGTAGAGATGTATGGTAACATCTATGTATGTATTTATGTTTGGTTACATTCTTTTGAATCAGTTTTATTGTTTAAAACAATTATTGTTTTAAACGACATTTTTATTCCTTATGAGGAGTTTATACCAAAACAATGACTGCAATAGAGTTAAGATTCGAGAAAACATTTCTAATGAAAGGCTATCACAAGAAAAATGACTTTTGAAAGCCATTGAAGACTTGAGAACCAAAATTTCGATTCGAAATCAAAGTGCGAGCAAATGGACCGAAAATAGATAAATGATTTGTCGCATCGCTATCGCGAACTACTTTAGTCAATTTAGTAAATTAATGTCAAGTGTCCCTGATAAAATAAAATGAGACGCTTTAAAAGTTTTGTTATAAAAAGAAAGAACTATTTTATGTTTGATTCTTCCCCTCCCAAGAACTGAGTCACTGTACTCTCAATGTCTGTTTGTATGACGTTTTAATTGAATTAAATGAGTCCCAAATAGTGAGCATTTGGTCGAACGGATAGAGAACTCAATTATAAGCTATGATTCACTCAGTTCTGATGGTTGTGGGTGTGTCTCAATAATCGGCTGCTGTGGTCGTGACAGACAGACACACTTTCAAAGCCAACTTTCCATCTCACTCATAGTCGGTGTTCACTCTTCTGCATCAATAACCAAGTTCATTGATTTCTGAGGGGCAGAGAAGGAGAATTTTCAAGCATTTCTTAAAAGACTAAAAGAAAGATAAAAATTGATGAGTTATGTAAATTTGGCCCAAAGTACAAATTTTGGTTAAATTGAGAGCTCAGTCCAGTTATTTGCAGTTATTTTTGGTTTAAATCTACTAAATTAAGGGAGTTTATTATTAAGCCTCAAATTGAAGAGTGAATCTGACTGACATCCTAACATCAGGGGTGGATTTTGACTATTGCTCTTGTTGGTTAACCCTGTTCTTTTGTCACTTCCCCTCAACTCTATGGGAGTTATTATTTTGTTCGCGTTTCAGATTAGATCAGAGAACAGAAAAAATCATAGAATATTGTAAACTATAATATATATTATATACAATACTAAAAAGAGTGTCTCATATAAAGCGATTTACAGTTGAAGTGGTTTTGCGGCACAAAAAGTAAAAATAAAATTTATATAAGTTTTGTGTAAAACGCTATTTATTTTAAGTCAAGATTTCATTTTTAGAAACAGTGGTCTCTCTGTATATGAGTGTAGTGTTTGTCAGACAAATCCACTCATTTATCTCAATTTTGAGCGGATTTCCCACAGAAACGGATAAAAACTTTAATATAACAATCGTTGGCCATAAATAGCACCAACTCTTCCCAACTCATAAACTATATAAAGGCTCTGTTCAATATCAATAGGGAGAGGGATGGGTGGGTTTGCCATACTTCAAGAGTAGGTCTGCATTGAAAGTGAGGGAAGTATGTGAGTGAAAGCCAGGCGAAGAATGATCTTTCATAAAATTTGTGGCACAACCACTACCACAACTGTGCTTCACAGCAAAGTAGAGTTTATGCCGTGCGATATGTTTGCCGAACCACTTATATTAAGTGACTTATTCTATAAAAAATAATGCAATCAAACCAACGCTAAATACAATCGAAAAAACTTCAAACTAAATATAGAGTTTATAATAGACTGCAAAAGAGATGGACTCCGAGTCTGAGACAACAAATTTAATTTTCTTATTTATAAAACAAAACAAATAACAAACGAGAAAACAAACAGCAATTCGTTTACACATATTATATACGTTTTAATATGAGTTGAATGTTAGTCACATCAAATCAATTGTATGACATTTGGAGTGAAAAATAGTGAGAAGTTCTGAGATGCGACCAAAACGTCTAAAGTTTTGCTTTCAATTGTCTTTTGTTTGAATTAATGAATAATTTTTGTCTTTTGCTTTAAATTTCTTTCAATTAATAATATTTAGTCAGAATTTATTCGTTTTTATCTTTTAAATCAAATTATATGAAAATAGTCTGTAATTTATGATAATTTAATCAACAAATGAATAATAAAAACTAAAGACTTTTGTTTAAACGACAATAAAAGAATAGTTGTATTTAATGTGTATAATATGTGCATAAATGTGCATAAATGTGCATGATAACATTGAGACTCAGATGCGAATCAATGTTCAAAAGACTATTTTATTTTAATTAAGTTATCTTTGAGTTTAAAGAACATTCACTTTACTTTACTTTCATAACCAGACGTTTACTGAGAAAACAGTTTTTCAGTGAAATAATATTTTCATTGAATTAACTTCAGATCAATTGAGAGATACTAACAGTGAAAAGGATGCGAGACTTGAGTCAATGTTTTTGATAAAAAGCATCCCTAATCTCGAGGCAGGAATTTTCAGATAATTTTTCAAATATTTTTCTCATCAAAATTTAATCAATTCATTTGAAAATTTAATATTGAATTTCCAGACGTTTCTAATATAAGAGTTTTTTCTTTCTTTAAAAATCAATTTAAAAACCAAACGAATGAAAAATAGTGGAAAACGAGAGAATCCATCAAAAGAAAAATAAACAGAATTGCATTAACTTTTTTCAAATTCAAGCCAACTCCTATTTTATGGAATGGTGCGTTTTGTATCCATTAGATTTTGTGTAACTTTCGAATCTATGCAATATTTCATTGATAAACACATGTAAAGAGTAGTCTTCGGCAAACATTTTCTGTTATCTAAAGGCACACAAATATCCAGTTCTTTCTACTGTTTGATATCAGAGAAAAAGAATCGAAACAACTTTTAGATGAAATTGATTTTATCGGAAATTTTATGTATAAATAGAAAGAGTTTTTGAGCTTAAATAAAATGTTTCCGAATAAATAGAAAATAAACTTTTTATATGTACTGAACTAAAAACATATTTTTTTTGTTTTATCAAAAAATAGAATAAATGTTTGGAAAACTGTAATATTTGGTCAGAATTGAAAACCACTAAAATTAACATTAGTTGAAGAGGACATACAATGAGACATACTATGAGACAACTGACTCGGGAGAGCTCTCAAAGATAAAGCACAGGACTCACTGCTATCTCCGATTGTGAGCCTTAAGTTATTGCATTCACGCTTTACAAACATTGTTTAGTCGATTGAATAGACTTTGTTTTAGAGGATAACAACAGATAAAAAAGGTTTTTAATAGAAAACTCTCGACTTTTAGCAAAAGTCATACATTTTTTTGTTTTTCAATGAAATTCATGAATTTTATATTCAAAACACTGAAAATGCATTGCATTGAAATGCATTGAAAATGCTTCTTCATTCCATACAAAAAGTATGAAAAATAGATCAAATAGACTAGATCAATACTAAATCACAAATATCTCAGCATTTACATGATTTTCATACTGATGATTTCTGGAGTGATTTGTAAACTAGGTTTGGACTGTTTGCCTGCACTGACATCTTTAATGCCTGATTCGGATAAAGGGAATATTTGTGTTAATATTTGGTAAATGCTCTGAAATGAGTGAAGTGAGTGATTGTCAATAACGTGAGTCAAAATAATATGTACTTATATGTGCTGACCCACCCTTAGATGGCCTTTATTTCAATGGTGAATAACTAGCACTTTCAGATATTAATGCCATCAAATTCTGTGCTAAAAGTATTCTTCTCGTGCTTTCCATCAATTTATTGGACACTAAATATTGTTTGGCCTTAACTCTGCATAACATCATTGTATTTGTTAAGCACATCATTCACATCAACATTCAATTACAGTCTATTCTCACAAATACTATAATAAATCAAAATATTTTTCAATACTTTTTGAACGAACGACGAATTGATTTTCAATTAAATACAAAAAAAAATTATAAACAGAATCACATCTTTTTGTATTAATATCACAAAAATGCAAATATTTAACCAAAAAAATTAATTTATTTTGGAATGAATTAAAATGAAAGGTCAACTGATTGTAATGCTGGTGTCAGTGTAAAACAAAGTATTCCAGTAAAGTGTCTTTTTAGTGACTAATGTGAAACCCATGGCCTATTGTATGATGTAGTACTTGGTTTTTAGGCCATTCATATACATGTATTATTTTTGTATTACTTTAATTAAATATATCAAAACTGGGACATGTGACCAGTGTGCAAGGCAAAGTATGATTAGAGGCGATTCAAAATTGAACATAAATACGTATTATAAAGAAATTGTGAAATTTTTTCTGATGCAAAGTAGTAAACATTTAGGATAAGATTGTTTGAATTCAAATAAAGCAACAAAGGATGAGTACCTGTCTGTGTGTCCCATAATCTCTGAGCGATTATTCTCCCGAATGGTATGCATTGCTGTTCACTCAAAGAAGAGAATAATTGAATTTTGTACAGAACTGAATATTGGGCCGACTATTGCTCGCAGGCGTCGAAAGCAAAGCAATGACCAAAACCTTCGCTTCCATTCAAAACAGAAGCACTCAATTTCAGACATCAAATCTATGGTAAAATGTTGGAAGTATTAGATAACCAAGATTATACTTTTGACTCGCGTTACTCCACTACCTTAATATTAAACAAAACAAATAAAAGTATTTTCAATTATTTTCTTGCAATTCTAAATAAATTCAATTTGAATACAAGTATTTTCTAAAGACTGTATTAATCTGCATTTCAATGTGCTTTCAATTTCTTAGAATAATCGAATGATTGAACATTTGTGAGCCCTTGGTCATCAAATGCTGACTGTAAGGGTTTTGGCCTCGACGCCAGTCCACTCAAATAGACTTAACTGAAGCATAGAACAAGAAAATTGTTAAGGAATGAAATGCAGCTTAACTTTACTTTTTTGCTCATTGAATGTGATTCTAATGCCATCGCATTCATCGATGGATGTGAACCAAAAAGCATATAACAAATTGATTTGCTTTATATTTGATTCTACTTTTCTTCTCATTCAATAATCCTATTTATTAACATATTTCTTGTATTTTTGCTTTGATTTCAATCATTATTTTTTAGATACTCTCTTATAAATCGGATAATTATTATTAGAACATTCTTACTCATTCTTCATCAGAATTAGATAGCTACCGAGCCGAGATAGCCACCAGAATTAAATTATTCATTTATTAAATTTCGAAAATGTTTATAGTTTTGTTATGTAAAACAGCAAGCACATTTATTTAGGTCATTTGTAGAAAATTTCATTTTCAGAAATGTGAACAAAATATTAAAATATAAATAAAGTGTTTGAATGGCTTTTATGTAATACTAATGAAAAACATCACTCAATTGAAATACAGAATAGTATTCATAGCGACGAACACAACATTGTTTGCAATTTAAAATAACAAAACAATGTTCAAAAGTTTGAGGAAAATTGAAGACAAAGGAAGCGATTGATGTATTGAATTAAGACATAGACAGTGAAGAAGAGCACAAAAATGCAAATCAAATTCACGAGTACTGCATATAAGGCATCAAAAGCCCACTTCAATAGAATCTGTATATAGAGAGGACTGAATTGAAGTGTTGCGAATGTGAACAGAATATTCATGTAATATATTTGGAGGTCCTTTCTTTGAGTCAATTGCCAATAAAAAGTGAATCCAATCTTAGGCTGTTTTCAATACAAGTATTGCATTGAATTTCAAATTCCACATAAAATAGTGATATTGATTGCCATTTCCAATCTGTCGGCCCTTATCCAACTGCTAATGAAATTTTATGAATGAATTTCAATAAATTTACAAGTTACAAATGTTACAAATGTCACTTCACAACTATTATCCCTAAGAATTATTGGCTCTCAAACTGACACAAGTATTTTGCAAATAAATGAAATTTTATAAATGAAAATTTCCCTTACTCAATTATCTCAATTATGCGTAATAATGATGAACAAGGTAGGTACGTTAGGAACAGAATTCTCCAAGAGGTTAAAAAATCCCCTCTGGGTTTGAGATTTGGAAAAATCCCACTAATCTCGCGAAAAATATTAGGGGCCAATGATCGCCGCGCGAAGCCATTTCTTAGTCATTTTGTTGGACTATTTTTGGTAATTTAGCTAGATTTAAGCTAAATTAACCTAAATTAACGTGATAATAATTGGATTTAAATCTATTTAGCAGTTTTATGACTATCTGTGAAAGGTTTGAGATTCTTTGAGTTTTTAATTAACATTTGTGGGGATATTCATCAATACTGTGCCCATGAATGTCGAAAAAATGTCAGCAGTAAACTCCTGGTAGTAGAAAAATTCTGATATACCCTTGAATCACCTACGTCCCTGACCATACCTTGTTATTGAGTTTTCAATATTTCGCCTAGAATCGTTTTGAACAACTTGGCGATCTTTCAACTGAGCTGGGAGAGCTTGGTAATCATTAACAAGAAGAAAATCAGTATGTTACTCGACCGTAAAATGGATTGCAAGCTATAATATAAACTTCTTTTGAAATCAATTATAATAAAATAGAAGGAAAGAACATGCTTAATCAATTGAATTCAATCTGTAAATTCTTTGATCGAATTCATCAAAACTTTAATTCAAATTTATTTTAATAGAAATTCATTGAACCGATAAATATCTGAGAGTTTCTGAACGCAAATAATCGAAATTCACATAAAAAGTCATTTCAAGAGAAACCATTTCCACTGATTTCTTAACTCAGTTTTTGAGTAAATTCTTCGTTTAAATTGGTTTCCTTTTATTTACATGAATTGAACTTGGAATAATGGTCAAATTTTGAACCTCGCTATATCCTCTTGAAATTAAGAACCTTGGGCAGCTTTAAATAATCTAATTTTTCTATTGGTTATCATTCTCATTGTTGGGTGTAGTTCACTATCCCGAATGCTTATAAAAGTGTCAAGAAAAGAAATTAGATAAAAATCATTTTATCAAAATATAAGTTCCTCTGGTGTACTTTGAACAAGCTGAATAATTTAAATTATAAATAATTAAAACTCTATAATCTAAAGAAATTAAAATTATAAAATTTATTATATTCTCTGCATTTTATTTTTATAATTCATAATTATTTTTTCTAAAATAATAATATAAAAATTCACCTTGATTAATATATACTTAGGCAAGCTATAATACATTAAATTATATTTTACTAAGTTCATTTTTATTATACTAGTATTTGTCTAGCCTTTTTAATAGCAATTCGGGATATTGATTAAATTCGTTTATAATTTTATAACCGGAATATAGATGGCTATAATAATTCGAATTTATATCCTGATAACATTTATTGTTAAACCATTGTCCTTCCAGAATTTCGACAATGTTTATAAGATGGCACATTTTAAATGTATGTTATGTTAGTAACTAATGTGAACAGAATATTTGTGAAAAGTGGGGAATGCAGTGTTTGATGGTTAACGTCAACTGTCTGTCTATGCATTTATATGAGTTCATTAGTGAAGTCTTTTCCAAAATTAGTTTCGAATTCTCAGAAGTATTGTATGGAATAGAGGGCCGACTGTTGTCTCTATGAATCGGTTGAAAAGAGCGGACAATTATTTGCTTTTTTGAAGAGAAAAAGCGATCGACGATAAGTATGTCTCGGATTTCAGACTAAATGCAAAACAGAGACAAAAGCGGTACTAATATTTGAGGGAATTTGCAGTCAAGTGTGGCTTCAATTGTCAATTACACAAACGGTAATATAATAACTGTTTGGTTTCGCCACTATTTTCTCTTTCATATCATATTTCATGAGTTTCTGTACAATGTTTAGCTAAACTATTTTAACCCAAATATTCTAATATTGTCATTATAAGCGTCTGACACCTGCCCTCTCCAGGGTCTCCACTTTCTCTTTGTACCAACATTTACATATCAAATAAGTAATACATCTTTTCTTTAATCAAAACACAACAGAATAGTGTTTAATGTTTAAAACATTTTCATATTTGTTCAATGATTGCAATGAATTCTTTCAATTTGAAAATCGGATTCAAATAATTTCAACAATATTTGTATCAAATGAATGCAAACTTATATAATGATATTAAATCTAATATTTTATTCTGTATTTTGTTTGTACTATCAATTTCTTTCTCACAAAAAATAATTTTAAAAAATTCAATTTAAAAAAAGCCAAACGAATGAATATTTTGTGATTTTTACAGAATAAAGAGTTCAGTGAACAAGAATTTACATAAAAAGCCTTAATGTAAAAAATACATTAATAGCTCTAACCTCGACTAATATTCCACTTTCACCATATGTTATCTTTGCCTTCATTTCGAGAGAGAGAGAGAGAGAGAGAGAGAGAGAGAGAGAGATTTATGTTTTCGAGTAGAAAAGAGTTTAAAGAGATTTTT